>VZRO01000994.1:151606-194769 GCA_013397915.1 Daphoenositta chrysoptera
GAGGGCCGCGCGGGGGCGGGAGGAGGCCGCGGGCCGGCGCCGCCCGGCGCTGAGGGCTGGGCGCTGCCCGTGCCCGGCGCGGAGCCGGGCATTGCCCGCAGTGCTGGGCGCGCTCCTGCACGTACTCATCCTGCTCGTAGTGCTTGTGTGGGTACGTGTAGGGCAACGAGTGCTCGCCCTGGTGGCACTTTCCCCTGCATTCGCAAGAATGCTTCGGTTGTTTCTTGTACCAATGCAACCACTTAACTTTTAGGAAGACAATTATCCCGAAAAAAGGGAAGAATCTGAGCGACAAAGTGGTCGCAGGCATTTCTGCTCCTGTGCATTCATTTTTAAAAGGCCACTGAAGTTAAAAGCATAATAATGGGTGCTTCCAGTAATGGGGGATTTGTGTGGTTTTGAGTCCCTGTCAGGTGTCAGTGTGAGTAAACACTGAGTTGTATCAGTAACCTACCGAATGTGGATTCTTAGAGGGTTCTCTAAGTAGGGTATGACCCTTACAACAGGAGGCTTTGAGCAGAGACAATATGCCAAGGCCAGTTTGGAAACAACACACTCTATCATACGTTATCATCTACAAGAAATAAAAATGATAATACAGCACTTGAAAACCCCATATAGTTTAAAGCCCTTTGTACAATCGAAAGACCTGGCCCCAGTGTATGAAATAAAAATTCTAAGGGGACTACTGATATATTTTTTTTTTTTTACTTGTTAAAGAAGAATCAAAATATATTACAGACATTATTAGTTTATCTAGGAGGATAAGGGTACCTAGTGGACTACTAGTGTAGTAGCTCTTGGGCAGAAATCTTGCTACATGAAGCCATAAACACTAATCAATCCAGATGGATTCTAAATGTAGGTAATATTACAGAATTCAGACCTTAGTAAGATAGTGCAAAGTAAGTTTAAAATTTGAACTGTTCACATAATTCTTGGAAAAAAAAAAAGCATTGATGTTGGAAATTCCATGTAAATAAGTTAAAAAATGGCGGCATATAAAATCTGTTGTAATTTCAACTACTTTTTTGTGAACTTTTGAATCTGTGTTAAGATCCTTTAAAAATTCTAGTAAGTGAGGACACAAGTGGATAGGCATTAGAAATTCAGCAAAGTCATCTCAGTAGACATTCCAAGATCAGCAGAGGCAAACCCTACTTTTAGGTAATGTAAGCATAATAATCAATTCTACTTAACATAGTCCAAATCTACCGGGAAATCCAATCTTGGGTTTTTTAAAAGAATTAACAAGAACAAAAGCTTCAGTATAACCAGTTAAAATCATATGAGTAATATGCTAATTTTGAAGGGAGGAAAGAAAATATTTAGATAAATTAACCAAGCTACTCCAAACTACTAGTTGAATATATCTATGTAGAAAACCAAATAAAAACTGAAGAGATTCAAATCTCTAAAAATCTCTTCAATTTCCAGGAAACTGGCAATAGAGATAATGTAATAAATCACACTGTTGGAACCAGACCAAAAGCTATGCTCTCCTATAGCTAAAGAGGGGTTGTCACCAATTAGCTAAGGTTTGAACACGTCAGGTCACTATCTACTTTTCCTGTTTGGTAGGAAGTAAATTTTGGGAAAATGGGAAAATGTATCCTACTATACAAATGTTATAGTTACATCTTTGTAAGTGTGCCTACTGCTGGTAGTGAATCTACACTATGAGAAGACCTAAGGCAACATCTGGCACTTTCGCCCTCCAGTGTTGCTGGAGTCTTCTCCTTCACGCACTTATAAAACAGTTTTGAGGATATAAATGTCAAGGAACTCCTGGCAGCATGTCCCAGGCAGGAAACAAGTTGATTGTATTGAGAATGGGTGTAAAAAAATAACCCCATTCTTCACAGGTTTCAAGGGAGTCCACTTGCTCTGTCTGTATATGGGGTAAGCCCTCATGGTCATCAAGGATTAGAGACATTACATGAAATTATTTTTAGTTATGGTTTTCAGAAGGTAGATTATCCTGGTGATTTTGTGTATCTGAGTGACACTTTTTCTAAAGTGCTGATATCTACAAGGGTCAAAATTGCCTTAGACAGATAAGAAATTGCCTTTCTTCTGATTTGGTTCAGGCTTGGTAGGTTGTGTTTGCAGGGTGCTCTTGTGATTAATCCATTGTCATACAAATAGAAGTTCTAGCCAAGGTGAGATTTATAAAATGAGAAGTGAAAACAGCATGGGCAGAGTAAAAGCAGGCAGTGATTGATTTAGTTTTCTAAAATAGGAGTTTCCTTTTAAAAGTTTGGAAGATGCTGGATTAAAGAATTCAACTAAATGATTTCCTGAGAAAGACAAACCTCCATTCCAGATACCTGCACAGTCAAGACTGTCTGGTATGTCTGGGGCAAGAAGATTTGCTTTCAACTGAAGGAAAGGCTCAAAGTCACTAAGATAAAGGAAATGTCAAATTAAGCTGTTAATACTGAGTTGTATTTTCAAGGCCCAACCATGTCAGTATCAGGACTGTTAGGTCATATGCATTATGCACATCACTCAAACATTTGGACTGTATCTGATGCACTTCCATAAAACCTGCAGCTTATTCCACTACAGCAAATTAGCTATAATAATGCAGCTTAGCTATATATTAGCTATATATATTATTATATATTATATATTACTATATAGCTATTAGCTATAATAATGCAGCTTATTCCACTAAAACATATTCCGATTTGGGGACCCTCATGGACTAGGTATATGCTGTACATGGTTAAGTGGTGTTTTATTTTAATATGTTTCTTCCTGATTTGAGATGCTGACTTCATCTGGCAATTCTTGGTGAGATTCATGAAAGCAAAAAGTAGCACAGGATCCTTTTATGCTGTGTGAAAGGGCAGTTGCTGAGACAGTAATTTTGGGAAAACCACTAGCTGACCAAGAATAACTACATTCAGCTCAACATGGTCTGTGTTAATACACAAGCAGTATAAAACAAATGAAGTATTTTAATAAGGTGCATTTTTGACTTTAGACTTCGCTTTTACAGTTTATTTTGATACTGAAATCCTGACAAAAGAGCTGCCTTATATGGTATTGCTGGATTCCACTTACTGAACATGGAGTTACTTTGCTGACATTGGACTGAATTATAGGTATTTTCTAGTTATGATCTGAGACCAGACATTTGGAATTTTCATAATAATACTTCTCAGATGCAGAAACACCCTCTTAAGTTCATTTCAGCAAGATTTGTTATTTCTACTATACCACTATACACTGTTCTACTATACTGTTACATTAATTTTTCAGTACTGGTATTGACAAGCTATGATGAAACAGCCCTCAACATGCCCATGCTGTCCTGTAATGCAGTAACATGTGTACATTTAAGAAACTGAGTGCTCTATTGCATCCTCCTGTAAGAGGGATTTAATCTTAGCCATCCAGAGAAAACTAAGCATATGTCCAAATTTTTACTAATATCATCTGCAACCAGTGGAAATCAGTTCATTTTCACATGCTTGTAGTCCAAAGCCCCTGGGAAGTCCTTTGTCCTTGATATTTCTTTGGCAGGTTCTGTTTGGGCTGAAAAATCAGAAGAGTGGAAATGTATCTATGTCTGAATCCACCCCTTTTCATATCCTTGGGAGGCTACTGCATATATTCTCTCGATTATTCCCCACTTCATGCTGCTGTGTGTGCAGAATATGCATTTGCTGTAGTGGCACAAAAATTTGTAATTTTGTGCTGCTCAAAAAATGAGAAGCAAGTTTAGCACAGATCTTCAAAGGCCATCTTATAATGGGGTTGCAAAGCAATGCTCATTTACATTTATATTAGGGAACCACTGGCTCGACTTTGCTTTCAGCATGAAAAATCTGCCAAAGCAGATGAGACGCACAATTTTATAAGGTTGTTTACTTCATTTCAGATTCTTTCACAGTTTATTATTTCTTTGACTGGCCTTCCAACTTCATGTTCCATCCTAACTGCATATTTAATATTCAGATCCTACTACTTGTGCTCAGGAGAGTATGTATCTTCAAACTGTTGCATCTGGACATAACAAAGGTTCCAGAATCATTGATTATCTTTCCTATTTTATTTGTGTTTCAGTATCAGAACAATGCTCAGTAACCTAAGACAGTGACTTTCAATCTCCCTCCATGCTCTGTAGAAAAGGACTGCCGGTGAACACATGCAGATGAGATTGGAAAATTAAAAAAAAAAACCCCAAACCAACAAAACTTAATCTGATTATTTTCTTCCTATGCAGTTGTGAGCAGTCACACCATCAGAGGTGGTTTTAGAAGTCTCAAAAGACTATTGTGGTACACACCTTGCAGGCTTTAGAAGCAGAAAAGCAAGTCCTAGCTCACATTTCAGAAAGTTAAATTTGGTTCCTGCCAAGCTGACTTATGATAAACTGGAGCAGAGCTTTGAAAGCACCTCAGTACCTTGTAGACTTTACGGCAAACAGCCACAGAATTCTTTTCTGTTGCAGGAAGCAAATCTCCCACTGCTTTTGCAGAACAATGAGCAGGCATTTAAAAAAATGGTAGCAGCTAGAGTGGCCTGCTAGGTTGTAGGATGGGTGGGGTTTGAAAAAGGGTCCCCTTGCCAAAGTTCAAGAGCAATTCCCTTCATTACGATGGCTTTCAATTGCAAATACTGATTTTGCCCCCTGTACTATTAATTGCAGCTGTTTCTGAAAAGCTTGCAATAGAAAACGATAGGAGAAATAAACTGGGTTTGGGGGAAGTCTGAATTCTGCCTTCACAAGATTTCCCAGGAAGTAGATCTGTCCCAGGGGCTCAATTATCTGTGCGCTTCACTGTTCTGTCAGTTTCTGTGACTCCCCTTTGCTCTGGTTTTCCACAGTAGTACAGAGAGAAAGCAAGCATCAGCTCCACACTAATTGCACTTCCTCTGACACCAGCAATGTAAATTTTTTCAACATCTCCCTGAAATCATATCAGGTCATGCCTAAAGGAAATAAAATTATTTGAATTCTTTTGGTATAGCTTTCACTTGAGCTATGTCAGTGTTAAGATTCAGAGAGCCCACTTTTTATTTCAAGGGTCATTTACACTTCTTTGGCAAAGAAACTGCAGCGTGATAAAAATGTATCTTCCATCGCAAAGTGTAAGTGTGAACAGAAGTCAGACATGCAGAACCTTCAAGAACTAATAAAATAAAATTTCACATATAAAAAATCTGTTTCTGGACATAGTACTAAGGTATTTTTATATAAATAACATTGCATAGTCTCTGAAAATTTCCACAATATAATACACTTTACTACAGAAGACATCAACTTAAAACCAACTCTAATATTTTCCTCCAAAATGTCCCAGTATTACATCAGTTAAATTGCTTTCCTTCTGTTTATCTCCACAATTCCTTTCTTTCAATTTAAGTGAAATGATTGGTTAAAAGGTGAAAGGAATATTTTAGATCTAAGTGAAAAGATAAATTAAAATAATTTTCTGTTATTAAATACATGTTTATTCAGCAAAAGAAAAATTTAAACAGAGGAACAGCTTCAGTGAGACCTAAACTTTTAAATTATGCTTAAAGCTAAATTTATGGGGGTTTTTGTAGAACAGGTCTGAACACAAGTACATTTTAAAGCACTTTCTTGAATCATTGGCTTAAATCTGTGCCTAAATCCTATTTACTTCACTGAGACTCAAGCATGTTGCTTTCTCTGTACACTTAAGCACCTTATCAGAATGCTTCCCTGAAAGTTGACACCACTAAGGAAGGTAGCAAGAACTGCCATGATGAACATCCTAACTAAAGACAGATCCATATGGAATTTGGCTTTGAGCATGGTCATCATCCAGTCCAGCAACAGTTGTCTTCTAGGGACAAAACAAAATTTTGCATCCCCTCCATTCAGCAGATTTGAGAAAGACATCATTTTTATTTAAAAGCCTATTTAACAGGGATGGATAGATTCATACTGACCTCAATCTGGTTTAATTACTGGTTTAATAACATAAGCCTACTGAACAGTCAGTTTTAAAATACTGCCATATTTTTATATCCAGGAGCACCCACATGGCACTGATAGTAATATCTGGGTATTTATCTCAATAGAATAGAATATTCTAACCAATATTCGAAACAGCAGTCTCCAAGATTTGCATAGTTCTTGTTTCCTTTAAACACTGCAGTCTAAAGTGTTACAAATACATGTGCTTGTATATGTGTGTGTATATATACCTGGTGTGTGCAAGACAGATGTGTTTACATATAATAGACTTTCTGGTTCCATTTCTGTGCCACAGAACTGCTTCTAAGTATCTTGGAGCCCTCAAGAAGGATTCAATGTTTCAAGTTTTGTTCAAATGCTCCTTACAGGAAATCTGAATTGAAATATGGTTTTAAAATGTTCTTAATTCTGGTTTCTTATAAGGACTTTTCTCCAGATTCTGATGGTACATGTATGAGTTTCTGCCAAATATTAGTAGGATAAAATGGTATATTGAGCTTCAGAATGTACAAGTCAAGATCAGAAAATGAAAAAAATAGCACTTAAGTCTAATGTAATTATTCCCTGTAAATATTAAGAGTGCAAAATCTTATTTAGTGGCAAGTGGTTTGAAGAGACTTTTATGGCTTGATATGCCAAACACCAAGAGCTGAAGAGGTTAGAATAATAACTAATAATACTTGATACAACTGAGAGTAGTCGTTTGTGTGTAAACTGTGTGGTTCTCCAGCCTGCAGTTGGGATCAAACTACAGCACAGAGGAATTTCTGGGCAGATGGATCTGCTAGTCAGCAAGGCGGAATCTTAAACTCAGAACTCTTAGCTGACTCTATTCTGCCAGTTCCAGAGGCAAAGCCTTTAGAATTCTCCACTCATATTCCATCATCCACAACAGAAAAGCTTGTTCTGTAGTAGTAATAAACTTTGTGTTCGTATGTTTGAAAGCATTTCTGTTCACCTGAAGATTCCCCTGGCAACTTGAGAGAGAGCATTTTATGGGTGTTTCCGTAACACATCACACCCACATTGCTTCCTTGAATAAGGATCAGAGCTTTAAGCTGGTGTGCTTCCATTTCATATAGTCTGACTGGAATTTCATTTCTAAGCAAACATTCCAAAGCATATTTTATTACACGTCTGTTAAAACATTTCAAATTTAAATGACAACAAAAAGAAAACATTTATTGCTGTAATACATAATAACAAGTGGATATTATTATTTTAAAGTATTTTAAAAACCCTAAGAACTAAAACAGTTTGATGATTACAGAGATATTAGTATGTGATTATACTGTGTTTAAATCTATATTCATTTTATACACAAAGTTCATGAAACAGTAAGCAGCAACTCTGCTATGCATGTGTATCAGCTACAATTAGCAGCCTGATCCAGAAAATGCTGAGCACCCTCATATTTTGACCAGTCAGTGTGAGAAGATGGTCAGCATCTTCTAGGATGGGGCCCAAATGATGCACTGGAAGGAGTATGTGATAGCAATGGCAATATTTTAATGGACATTTTCTTATGGAATCTCTAAGAAAATACATTTTCATAGTCATTGATAAGCACCAGCTCACAACACTGCATGTGGCTGCATCACTTGCACGTTACATTTCCTGACAAACTGCATATACAATACATCTAGAATTCTCAGTATAGAGAGAACTGGAGCACTTACAAATTACCACAGGGAAAATACAGTTTATAGTAGCATTTCCAACAGTGACATTGCAACATTACTTTAGCAACTATGTTCCTTATGCAAAGGAAAAATAAAAAGTAGTCAGTGACGTACTTACTGAAATTTTAATACTGGCTTTCAGGTGTTGACAATCTAAAGTGCTTTCATGTTTCATACAGTTTTAAAAATTTTCAATTTATACCAAAAAAACCCAAATATTTATAAATTTATTCTATACATTTGTGAAAGTACAATTTAGTCTATTCCTGTTTCCTCACCAAAAAAATTTGCATTGCCATCTCCCAAATCTCTCTTTTGAAACCAAGTCTGTGAGTTTGTTCCTTGAATATAAGCATCCAGAAAATAGCAAATTCCAGGGATATCACTGGGAAAATTTGGTGGAAGCTCCTCTCTTGAGCGTGGTGTGAACACAAAACCTGGGTATTCCTTTAACAACCTAGAACAAAAATGAATCATCTTGATTAAAAATGAATCAGCCACTAATAAGTGCAGATATTCAATAATTCTTCATGTATGGTAGGGAGATTTGATTTTTATAGTTGTTTACTGAAAATATAAAAAATATTGTTTACTTGGTAACCTTGATAACCTATAAACTTGTGCATCAGTACAAATAGCAGTATCACCTCTTTTTTTGTCTTGTCAATATTTTGCATGTATGAGCTATGTTGTAAATATTTTCAAAAATTTTTTACTGCTGAAAGCTAGCTCATATCTGCACATCAAATGCACCATAATCAATGTTTCAAAGAATGGAATATTGTGAACCTTAATAATTAAACTATTCAGACTCTTACCAATTCTAGTATTGTTTCCTTTTTCACATATTGAAACAGAGACTGCTAATTTGTAGGGACAAATATTGATAACTTGTATCTAAGCTTTCAAATAAATACTACAATATACAGGAATTGTGCAAGGTGCCATAATGTTATCAGTGTCTCTTTAGAATTGGTGAATGAATCAAAATTTAAACCAAACAAAAAGGAGGTTAACACCTCATTCCCTCAGAAAACAAAAGAAACCCCACAACAATAATAGTTTACCCATTAATCAAATTGCTTTTTGTCTAGGGGTATAATTCAAAACGATTTTCCATACAAATGGAATGGAAAAAGAATCACTGCTGTTGGCCAGTACTGCTTATGTTGACATACATAACCACTGGCAATGCTAATGCTCTCTTTGTGTTTTCAGAGTGCACGTTTAAAAGGGTTACTTTCTAATACCTGTGCTACTTTATCTCAATCACTTATCCAAGATCATCTAAAGCTTGGCACCCTGTATGTCACATAACACATGCTGCAGGGGATGTCAGGATCCTGTGCCAAATCCTCTGTCTGATGTTGGATGCAGAACCTTGCCCCAAGGCATTATCAGATATGTGGCAGTGGGTACAAGCTGAGTAGGAACAACAGACTACAGTCTAGGCTACAATGAGGGTAGCAGAGCTTCCTTAAAACGTAAAAAAAAAAATTATAATTTTGCTTATTTCACCCAGCCAGCCATATCACTTCCTTCTAGTAGATTTTTACAGTACATTCTTATAGAACTTTCAGAAGAAACAATAATGTCTGTCAGCTCAGTGACATAAAATTCAGACCTGGACCTGGAGTTCAGATGTAGGAAGTTGTTACCATGACATTCAAAACAGTTTCCTATTGTCTTGCCTGGCATCTACAAGACACTAGTACTCGACCATTACTTGCAACATGATTTGCAAGGTGATTTTGAAGTACAATTAAACAGACAATACAAAGAAAGTGTTAGGTTTGAAGGACAAAGGAAAGATGCTGTATTTCCCATGGGAGAGCCTCCTAGCTGTCTGCAAAATCATGGACTACACATTACTAAAAATATCTGATCTAAGTTCCATACTAACAGATTTAAATTTAACTGAAAGACCTGTATAAACGAAATACTGGTGTGTTTGATTCATTGCAATCTATTCAGTCATCCTTCCTAACCAAAAGAGAATGAAGACATGTAGGGTGATGTTTAACCATTCTCCAGTGAGGTTGTTGTTCTCAAGGGCACCTGCAGCTGGTTTGGCATCCAGTTCACCATGAAAGCTCAAAGAAGAGCAAACTATATGAGAGAAGAAGGAAGAAAAAAGCAAGATGTATACAGCTGTGGTGTAAAAGGCAAAGCTGGCCCAGACAGTCAACGTCTGAAAAACAAGAATCAGTTGTTCTGTTTCACCTTTTTTCTTACTGCTGCTGAAGCAGTAAGAAGTCTGGCTGTTGATAACTGTGGTGCATTCATGAGCAGTCAGATAAAAAGAAAAAAAAGGAAAATATGTAGCAGTACATCAGGGAAGAAAAAAAACAACAGGAAGATCATAGATTACTACGGTAACTATTGCAAGGGGACATTTTACATACATCAAGCATTGTACCTGTAAGTTGTTGGGCTGACATTTATTTTTCTGGGTATACTGCAAGATTCAAACTTATTGGCAAGGGTTACATTATTTCCAAAAAGGCAATAACGAGGCATTTTAACCCCAACAACTCCAGCAAAGACGGATCCAGAATGAAGGCCAATACGCATCTTTAAACAAAAGAAGGAAAACAGCATTAGTAGGTAAAAGAGAATTACTAAAGTCAATTTTATAAATTATTCTTGAATTAAGAAAAAAAAAAGAAGGAATGAGCTACTAAAATAAACTGAGTTAGCAGAGCCTCCTTAAAATATCTGTACTCTGGTCATTACTGGTCGTTGAAAGGGAACTAGCTGAAGTTTATCTTGTATTGCGTTTTTAGTAAGTAATCCTACCATATCAAAATACGACTGTGAACTGCTGTGAACTTAGCTCATAGTCAGATTTTTGACTCTTACTTAGCTGATGCTGCTTTCTGTGGTTCTTTTTGGTGGGGTTTTTTTGAGGTGTGTTCTTTCTCTCATGTGCATTACACAAGTGTAGAGATGTTTTCTTCAGAATAGCATTCTGACACAATAATGGCATGATGTCAGAAAGCTTGTACTTCTACAATGCATGCTACTCTTTACATATCCAGAGAGTATCATACATTATGAAGAAGTTACAATTTCTAACTTTGAGTGTAAAGGCAGAAAAACCTGCAACAAAACCAAAATCCACCAACACAGTAAAGATGGCTGAAATATGTTCATCAAAATGTAAGTCTGGTTCAAAGTATGCCATTTGTGGTCACACCTTTTCTTCTTTGACAATTGATATGCAAAATGACAGTAGACTGTGTGAGAAATTTATTGCTTTGCACAATCGCCAATGATTTCATGAAGCATTTAATTAAAATAGATGCATGCTTTCATTAAATATAGATAGTTCCCTTCTAAGAAGCTTCTGTTAAGTAGTTACACAATACAACTTTTTTCTCCTTATTTTAAAATTAATTTTAAAAATGTACTAGTAGCATTTGCATGTAAATGATAAACTTGTTATAATATTGTCACGATGTTTCCAGATTTTTTAAGTGCAACTTAATTTGATACTGCAAAATACAAAAAGAACAACATTTATTTATAATACAGTACTGCTGTTCTCTGTGATAAATGTGGAGCATATAATCCTCTTAATAACCATTTTCTTTGTCTTCGAATACAAATATTCCTTTATCAAAACTAAAAAAAAAAAAGCATTAAGCTTTCTGGAGGAACAAATGAACAGATAAATGTTAAAAATTAGCAAATGAAAGACATAATGAACTGAGACACCTCTATTAAAAATACCAGGATGCCATTCCAGGCCATTTGAATTTAGTCAAAGGTCCAAATCATTTTTCATGCACACAGGCCTTTCTTTTTCTTTCTCAGTGAGAGATAATCCTACATGAAAATTTCAGTACATGTGTAAGTTCTCATTGAAAGGAAGGCATAAATATAATTACCACTGAATTTAACAGTTACTTTGACAGCATTAACACCATTATCTTATGGTGGTTCAGTATCTGACTATAAAACAAGAACAGCAATGGAATCCTTTAAAGATGTGTGGATTACTACAATCAGAACGTCTTTGGGCATTCATATTCATAGCTTCTGCGTCAAAAGACTTGGAAGTCTAATTTGGAAAGAGGATTAGTCATTTCCTTAGAAAAGAGAATATTCCATGACACTGACAGATGTATTGCTACTTAGAAAAAAACTGCAGCAAGTCAGATTGCACCTATTGACTTTACTGCCTTTGTCTTTTGAGTTGATTTTCAGATCTCTATTTTATCTTTACCGCTCCACAAAACTCTCATCCATAGAACTAAAAAGGTCAGCTTCTCCAGCCACAGTCACTTGATTCCCCAAATTGTCTGAGTTAATGCAATGATGTGAAATTTCTTTGAGACAAAATCCCCAAAAGCAATTTAAAAAATGCTCATTTTAACCAAATAAAATACAATAAAATATATGACCTTGATAGGCTCTCCATGGGGAGACACCACCTCGTCTGACAGTTCCATCATCTTCAGGGCCATCAGTGCTATTTGAACAGCATGAGTTTCACTTTCTTTGTGTAAGCCTCCAGCAACACAGTAGGCATCTCCAATAGTCTCAACCTAAACCAGGCAGGCATATTTGTTTCTTACTGTTAGACTGTTTGATAAATATAAAAGAACAGCCTATCTTCAGTAAGAATTCTAGCTACAATATGATTCTTGACCAAGTCTTATTTTTCCTGCAAAATTATTAAGTACTGGACAAATCCTGCAGTATCATGCAAAAGGAAAAACCGCACAACTTATATTTATTGCTGGGCATAATTCTAAAATACTTCTCCTTTTTCATTTACTGTCAGGCATACATAGCTACATTAAACACCTATTTACTCCAGATTCACAGCACTGTCATTGAACTTAATTTTTAAAATTAACTTTTAAGTTTTGACAGGTTTCTCTCTTGGCTGAAAGAACAATTGTTCATGGTGATTTTTTTTTGTTTGTTTGTTTGTTTTATGATTTGTCTTTCATTTAAAAAAGGTTTATGGCAAAACAATTTTTTGACCTCTATTATCTTTTGTCCCATTCAGTCTTAATTTCCTTTCCTGCCCCAGAATCCCACAGAAAAGCAATGAATTGTGTACCTTGTAGACATCTAGCTCTCCACATTGGTAATCAAAGCGAGTATAAAGCTCATTAAGCATGGTGATAACCTGCATAGGTGAGCATTGGGAACAGATGGCAGTGAATCCAACAATGTCAGAAAAAAGCATTGTGACATTATTAAATTTCTTGGCTTGTACAACTTGTCCCTGCCACAGCTGCTGAGCAACTTCTCCAGGAAAAATTGAAAACAGAAGATCTACAGTCTTCTTCTTCTCTTCTTCAAGTGCTTGATGGGCCTGCTCAAGGGTTGCTTTTAGCTTTCCTAACCTCTTCTTCAGTCCATCCTGGGCTCTGGCCTGCTCTCCTATCAGAACAACATCTCTTAAAGCATTGTGAATGGGAATATCGGAGAGGTACAATCCACGTCCTGTAAAATCTTCTAGTCTATCCACACAGGGAGATCCCAAGAATAGAATGGCACTGGATTCAAAAATATAGATCATTTGGCCTTTGAGATCCATTACCTGAAACAGTTAAAGAAACAAGAATTCATGCAAAACATGCATGGCAATGGTCTAGAAGCAATAAATGTAAGAAAATGTAAAAAAATCAAGCCTGCTCCACAGTCCTTACATTTTCATTTGGTTGCTTAGAGAAAACATGGGGTGCTGAATCACAGAGCCATCAAATAAGTCCATTTCTATTCAGTCCTCTGGTACAAAAGGACCCCACCTTAAGGATAAACACCTAATTATGTTTGAGTATCAGTTTATCTTAGGGAGAAAAGAAAACCAAAAAGAATAATTTTGTGCATTTTCAGCAATTGATAAAATGTGTGACTACAGTGGCCTATGAATTTCTACTAATAACTAGTTCATGCACCACTTTCTCCATAAGATAAAGTGAGAAAATCTGCTTCAGTTTTACAATAGGGTGTTCAGTACTCACTGCAATTTAAAATTAAAGGCATAAATGGCAGAAATATCCAATTTTAATGGTCTAAAAAAGAAAAATATTTTGTGTGAAGTGTTTTTATGTCCCTTTTGTAGTCAGTTCTGTAATGTGCAAGGTGCTGCAGAGCTTAGCTTAACACAGCTTTGAAAGACAACTTTTTTAATTAAGTCTCTTCCTTACTAATAGATATTTGCATATGCAAGCACATGCAAAATCAAAGCCAAGTCTACTACCCCCTGTAATCACTCTAGTGCAGAAATGGATCTGAGATGAAAGAGCTACAATTTTTAATAGTAGTTACATTAGTAACTGGGTAAAACTTTTTACCATTCTTCATTTAAGGTTTTGGAGAGTTGAGTCTGAACTAGTAATTCATCCTGGAGTGCCTCAGGTGTATATAAGCTGGAATTCAGCAGGGACAAGGAACGAATAAAAACAGTCATTGAATACTCAGTTTTTTACTGTCCCAGGTCATTTGTCACAAACTCAGCTTCAGCAAAGATAGTTGAAATTCCATCAGCTGAAACTAAGTGGAACCTTTGGTGTTTGTATCTCATGAAAACATCAGAGTATCAAAAATACCAAGATACCGAAGGCTTAATGAACACAGAAAACATCTATTTCTATTCCCCAAATCTTAGAGCTGTTCTCAAGTGACTCAGGGGCACTTTTTTAAAGCTCTACCTGCCACTGGCTTTCTGCTGGAGATGCCCTCATTCTCAGCAGCATGGCATATCACTGGCTTTATCTCAGTATTTCAAATTATTCAAATAAAATCAAATTTGCAATCAGATTTTACTTGTGTAGAGCCCTAAAGCAGAGTTTTGACTGAACATTGGCTTCAAAATCTGAATTACATTTGAGTACCCTAATTAAATCATTATTATACAGTTGTATCAGATGTTCAGAGGTAGAAAATGCAAAATGCACCATGTTTTGTGGCTATTTTAACTCCATCTGAAGAAAACAAATTCCTCATAGAAGTAATGGTGATAAAAAGTCTCTTACCATGGATGGTTTCGTATCAGTACTATCCCATCTTCTAACTCGTACAGTAAACTGCATATTTAGCATTGTCATTATTCCACTAAAAGTGCAGCTTACTTTGGGGGTAAGAATTTCAAAATACTCATCAAAATTGGGCTTAGCTTGAAATTCCCTCCTGGTCAAAAGTCTTCTTATCCCATTTCCAATTTGAAGAACTGACATATCCTTGTCAAACATAAAATGAAATGGGAAAGTCTTACAGAACATAGAGGCAGGAATCACAAGTGAAGACTGTGGTTTACATGGAGATAAGGAAGGTTTTGCACTTTTGACTTGTATAGAATACAGCAAATAAGGCTGATTAGCAAACTCAGTACAGTCATTATGGAAACAAGGAGGCATGAGCATCACTTCCACCTCAGTTTCATACAAAATATGAGCTGCTGCTTTAATGATACCAGGTAGAATAAGACTTGTGATTTTCTTAGGAAAGAAATAATAAACATTTAAGAAGTCCTGATCTTTCTCCAGGCATAATATGGAGGCATCTTCAAGTCTGTCCTTTTTTCCTGCTTCTTGGCTGTGGCCACTCTGCTTCAGCAGAGTAGTGAAACTATTCAAGAAGTCCTTAAGGGTCCCTCCAATAACTCCTAATATGTGTTCATCCTCTTCATAGCATATTTTAAATAGATCTTCACCAAGAGATTCCCGTAGAGACTCCATGGGAACACCTGCACGGAACCACATTTTAGTCAGAACTGCACTCATCATCCTGAATCACAGGCTAACCTCCACATTTTTTTTCATCCTAGGCCAAAGCAAACTATCAATATCCTTCCCTGATCCAGCATTGACACCTGAGGGCACTCTCATTTAGGAGTCCTGGAAACAAGGCCTGGAAATGGGGGGACAATTTGTTGTAGTTTAGAAAGACCCACAATTCGGTGTTCTTGGTAGAGATTTAGACAAAACAAATGCAAGTTTTGGCACAAGATTTAACTCAACTCCCTTAGATTGATATAAAGGAGTAAAATACGAATTTTCAAAATTAACATCAGAATAAAATAGGATCTGCAGATATAAGTAGTATGCCTCATCCAGTACATTAAGTGACCCTAGGAATATTCTGGAGCACTGAGGCCAATTGGCACCAAATGGCTCACATCTTTGCTAGCAAATTTGTTTTAACTGGATAGCTTCATGCAAACTGACTGTTGGGAATGTTCCAATTTCCCAAATGTTACTAGGAATCCTTTGAAAAAGTATTGTCTCTCAAAGCCCAACTGTGTGCCTGGACCAGTTTAACAGTTTAAGTGTACAGAAGACCATATTTCAGTTTCAGGAAATGCTAATTTACTATTACAGATGTAGCCAGAGTTACATATTACAAATTATAGAGTTTTCTTCTGACATATAACAGTACTTCAGAACATGAAGTAACATATTAGTAACAAGACTAATTTATCTAAAATATATTATTTTATATATATATAGCGTATATAATCTATTTATTTATATATATTATTAAACAAGCTTACATTACCTGCTGCATTAGCATGATCACTGATTATTTTTTCAAAATCTTCTCTATCACCAGTTTTTCTGCAAAGATCATAAAAATATAAATAAACCCTCTAAACGCTCAAGATAAATGTGGTAAAAAGAGTAAGTACAGGACTTACCTACCTTGTCTTTAAAGTGTATAAACCCAGTTCTGTTGATCGAATAGGAAGTTTTTAATTAATTTAAAAGAGAGTCTTGGTAGGATCTTAGATTATCATGTGCATTTCTGGTAAACTAAAAAGTTTTGGTGATCTGAGCTCAGATTATGGATTTAGGCAAAATGCTATTGCCCGTCATTGTAACAGTCCCGGTTTTTTGTTTGGTTAGTGTTCTTTTCTTGAAGCCAAAACTATATTTCCTAACATATTGTATAATATAATTCGAATTTATATTCAAGCATTTTTTGGAATTACATTGCATTTCATGCAAAAGAGGTATGAATGTATTTCTGCTTTGAGAGGAAATACAAGTAACAAAAATTACTTGTTCATTGGTAGTAATTGGCAGATATTTGGTAAATATTTGACACAAACCTGCAGCCCTGAGTTCTCTGAGGACAATAAATGTCAACCTGAATGTTTGACTCAAAGTTCTGAGAATGACCTATAGCTTAGATTAACCTTCATATAAGCAATAAACTCCTGATACATGCTTTCTGAATTTCTTCACTTGGAATATCATAGGTATATTTATATGCAAAAGCAATACAGACATTTAGATTTGTTTTACATTTGCATTATTGCCTCATTCAGAATATCACAGTAATTTTTTCTTTTCAAGTAATACTCCAGGAAAGCAACACATAATTAAAGAATGGGAAAACATTCATAGCAATAAGCCAGTCAGCAATTGCAAAGCACATCTGACCTGCTATCTTTGGTTCAGTCAATGTGTGTAAAGTGCTTTAAAAATATCAAGTATAATTTAAAAGATACACTGCAATTATCTATTCTTATCATGGTGAGCAACAGTGTAGTTTCCAACTTAATTATTTTTCTTCACTTCAGAAAGCAGATTTAAACTGAAGGGCTTATTTTTTCAGATGCATTCAATAAAGTGAATCCTCAGTGTATCATGAGATGCTAAGAAATTCTCACTCCCCACAAAGCTCAAATGATTAATATTGGATTAGTACTAAGAAGTGCTGAAAATTGAGCCGAGTTCCTCAGAAAGAGAAACCAGAAGCCAAGTGAACTCAGGAAAACATCCATGTCAGTATTTGTAGTGCATGAGTGTTCACTGTATCAGAAACCAAATTATTTTGTTTAATACTAATTGTATTTAAAACGTTTTCCCTGGGATCTAGAAACAGTGGGCTAGACCCATATACAACCATATCTATTTTTCCATCTATGCCAAGCAGTCTCTGAGTTCCTCCAAAGTCCTTGCCTGTTGCCCTGTACAATTTGCCCTTTAAGTCAACTTTGTGAGTGATATAAATATTTGTGAATATTTTAAAATAAAATCATTACTAGCTTTCATTACATGAAATGTTACACACCAATTTGACAAGGTAATTGAAAACAAATTCCAGAAGTCTTGATTCCCGGTGACCACCCCATTCCTAGTCCTTATGAACTGTCTGAAAAACATTTTTGCAGTAAAGTTAGTTACAAACCCATTACACTTACATACCTGGTTTCTTTTATTCTGTGTTTTGCTAGTGTTCTCTGCAGTGCAAGATCTAGCCTTTCAAACTGGGGAAAAAAATATGTATGTCATACGTATCTATATCATTGATGAAAATTTAATCATGAGATAACATTTTTATAAACAGAATTACTTTGCCATCCTTGGGACTAATGACTTTTTTTCAAGACAGTATTGTTGCTAGAGACAGCAAGTCACTTCTGTGGTTTTGGGGTTTACTTTATGTTCATCTCTTCAGCTCCTGTGCCACTGTAATTAAGCCCCTCCACTCAATGCACCAGCGGTTGTGTATTTTAAATACAGTGATGTTCTTTACCTCCAAGTTCTCAGATGGCAATAAAGACAGTGCTGCTAAGAAATAAGTATAACTAACAGCTTTCTATTATTACACATCCCCCCCAGAAAACACTAAGTACCATGAATACAAAATGAAGAAAAAAAATCTTTTCCGTTTCAGATAGATACTCCTAACAGAAAAAGCAACTTATATTCTGCATTATGCCCAGAGCACAACAGTTAAAAGTAAATCTTACAGCAAATAAACTTTCTTAGAATATTAATAGTTGGACTTTTTCAGGGCAATTTCCCCATATTCAGAGCAATTTTCCATGGTGTCAAGATAGAAATTGAAAAAGGTGACAGTTTCAAATGCAGTTATAAAAGATCAATGTAACATTCTATGCATCAGATTACCTCCTTTTATGTTTTCAAGACTATAGCATTTCAAGACAATGTTAGAACCATTACTTTAAAGAAAAAGAATAATTTTGGCTGTGTATGCCACGGCCCCAAATATCCTCCAGATGAAAATCTAGTCACTGTAGATATCCCTTATAAAAGGATTCTCTAATAAAAGACATTTTAGAGCCTGACGAATATTTGCCTTAAATTACTCAATACCATGATTCCATATCCCTTCTGCAGCTCCTAATTGGAACAGATGGAATATTTTCCAAATATGCATATTTCAAATTGTTAGGGCCAGTAAAGCTGTCATATGTATGTAGTCTCTGATATTCAAACCCCAAACTTCCCACACAGACAGGGTCATAGAATTAGTACTATACTGGCATGACAGAATTTGGCTGTGAGGCTTCCTGTGGCCTGGCTTTTCTTTGGTTCTCATTCCCTGAAGAAACTAGCAGCTTTTACTGCATCTTTTACTTTTTGTATTTTCAGGAGGAAAGTTTGCGCAACCAAAGAAAATATCATGTGAAAGAAAGGCAATATATTCTGGAAGTGTTTTCCAAGCAAAAATCTGAAGTGAATCAGATATGTATCTATCTATGTATATATGATATACATGTATATGAACACAACATAAATTACATCTGTGTAGAAACTGATACACTAAGTGGAGTGCCATCCAATTCATTACTTATATATGAGCAATGTTCTCTATATTTCTGTAAAGAAAGAAGAAATAAAACAACATGCACTACATTGTATCTCCAATTTAATAAAAAAGTTGTGTGGACGCACTATGTCCTGGACTTCCATGCATAGCTGGCTGTTTCCACGAGAAGTTCATGAATCAATAGGGGTCATAATGCAGCCCAGTTTTGGAGCTTCCAGTTGGAAGGAAGATGATGTTACTCAACGATGTTTAAGTAAGGTACTGTAAAGTGTCTAAGCAATGAAAAATGTTTCTAAACAAGCAAAACCCTTTTATCGAAAACTAGGATTAGGATGATGCTTAGGGCTTGAACCCAAACCAGCATGATAACAGACTTGAACAAAGTTCTAATGAGTGTGACTTGAATAATTGTAAATAGCAGCAACAATAATCTTGAACATTGGTTGTTCCTAGGGTACATGGTCATAATACCTTCACTTTGCCAAGCTTTTGTCCCACGTGATGAACTAGCCAATCATGATTATGTAATAGCTAGCTGCATACATTTATACCACTCTTTAAAGAGAAAAAAAATACCAGTTATTAAAAATCCCACCAACAACTATATACTAGAAAAGCAATACAGCAATCATGACACCCTGGAAAGGATGCTTTGCCAGTTCATTTCAGGGTTACAAGTCTTCTTCTTTATAAATTTAAAGATCAGTTTAAAGGTTTAAAGGGATGCATTTAATCTACATACAGGCAGCAGAGGTAAAAAGGGTTTTTTCAAAACAATTATCTAGAGGTTTACTGAATGGGTAATAGATGAAAAGCTGCATAACCAGATCTGCAAAGAGACTTGAAAAAACTCCAGCACTTTAAGTAAGGTACACTGAATAACCAAGTAATGGAATTGTAATCAAATGAGTATACGAAATTGTCCATTTGCTATTTGTAGTCCCAATGTTTGTCAGTCACTTCATTCAAAATTTCCACTGAATTTGAGACAAGGCAAAGAGTAGAATGTTATGCAGCTGCATTTTTCATGTTCTTTTTACAGAGATAAACCATGGTATTACTCTCCACTCAAGCAAGCCTGCACTGGACCTGTTTTCAGTTAAGTTGAGCAGAGACATAAGAATATCTTTGTGGTAAACACAAACAGTAATGTTTTTAAAAACAGTATGACAGGAGGTTAGCATCATAGCAGATGGAAACAGCTATTTTAATTTTTTTTGTGATACTGACTAATGCACTTAGCAGTTTGGATTCAGTTAAGTGAACTGATGAGATGACCACGTAATTTACATAATTAGGTAAAAAGGCAGAATTTCTATTACTATATCTCTATGTAAAAAAATGCTACAGAAATAGATGGATTTAAAAAGAACAATTAAAAAGATCAGTGAAAGGTTACAAATACAAGGCAAAAATAAGGGAAATACAGTGGAAGGAATGGTGTGTACAAAATAGATGGTGGCAAAATTATATCCAGAAGGAATGGAGTGGATTTAAACTATGGAGAACTTCATAGAACAAAAACTTTGAAGGCAAAACAACTTTCTAAAGGCCTACATCTAAAGGCAGGCATAAAATGCCTTTTTAACATTTATAATTAAATGATTTTCAAGTTTTATTATCACAAAGTATCTATTTACCTCAGGAAAGATTAGTTTGCAGATGCTTTCAGTTAGTGTGTGCAGATACACTCTACTTCTGCTCGTTTTCCTTTGTGGAAGGTTTCCTTGGCCATCTTTTTCATGGACTTCTTTGCAGATGGGCAAAGCTGCTCTAGAGCTGTTTTCTGTGCAGTCCTTGTCATGCTCTTCAGTAATGTGACCTTGAGTCAGTAAGGAGAAAGGACATTCTCCTGTGATCTTCAAGTCTTTCAGTTTTGTACAGAACATGCTGTACGAAGTCTCTCTCTTGAGATTAGGAGTACTTGGCTTTGTGTTTAATAGTTCTCTTCTGTTTACTAACAAGAGCAGAAGATGCCAGAATAATATGTTGATAAGGCAACCACTGTGGAAGGTTATTGGTAGCTATAAATCACCAAAGGAAAAAAATTGTGCCCCTACAAAACAAGAAAAAAAGAAAAAAATTCAAACATTTATTTTCTCTTTTAAATTCCCATGATGTGCCAGTTTTACCTTAAATACATTAAAATAATGCCTTTATGAGGACTTCGCTCAGGAAAGCATTTAATCTCACGTGCCATTTTGAGTATGTAATATCTACTGACTTCAGTGCTTCAGGTAACTCAGGTTGCATGCATGGTTAAGTTTTGTATGAGTTGGTACTCAACCAATTAAGGCAGAGGACTTGTCTAACGTGACACTTACTTGGTCACATTCATAGATGAGGTTTCTGAAAAAGTGAAATTCCAATGAGGAAACCTTTTTGATTCTTTGTAAGTAGCTATTAAAAACTCTCTCATATGGCACAATGAAACAGATTAGCTATGAATACTTAAATCTAAATTTACTTGATGTCCAAGATGTCCTTTATGTAATAGAGAAACATATGACTAAAGTTAGTGTGTGTACTTCTCAAACAGTAAACCTTCCAAGACCAAAGGTTAGAGTCTCTTGTAAAAACAACTGACTGGTGACAACTCACATCTTGGGAATTTGACCACACAACTGCAGTTGCTTGGAAACACCAGGGGATTTTTAAGCTTTTGAAGGTGACATTTTCCAAACAACACATTTTAAAAAAACCAGCTGCACTTGTAATTTTAATAATGGTTCAGTTTGTTACAGGGCCAAAGCCCAGCTAGAACTTAATCTGGCTAATGCTGTAAAACACAAAAAATGTTTTTACGAATACATCGGCAACAAAAGGAGGGCTAAGGAGAATCTCCATCCTTTACTGGATGCAGGAGGAAACATAGTGACAAAGGATGAGGAAAAGGCTGAGATACTTAGTGCCTTCTTTACCTCAGTCTTTAATAGAAAGAACAGTTGCCCTCAGGGTACCAAGGCCCTGTGTTGGAAGACAAAGACAGAAAGCAGAACGATGCCCTTATAAACCAGGAGAAAATGGTCAGTGACCTGCTACACAACTTAAGACACACAAGTCCATGGGGCCAGATGAGATCCACCCAAGGGTATGAAGGAACTGGCAGAAGAGCTCACCAAATCATCTTCCATTATTTACCAGCAGTCCTGGCCAATTGGGGAGGTCCCAGTCAAGAAGTTAGTTAAGGTAATGTCCATCCATGAGGAGTCAGAGGGAGAATACAGCTTGATAGCCTGACTTCAGTCAGGCTCAGTCAGCCAGGGAAGGTCATGAAGCAGATCATCTTGAGCGCCATCACACAACACATGCAGGATAGCCAGAGGATCAGTGCAGGCAGCATGGGTTTAGGCAGGTCCTGCCTGACAAGTCTGGTCTCTTTCTATGACAAGGTGTCCTGCTTAGTGGATGAAGGAAAAGGACAAAGTCTACCCAGACCTAAATAAGGCCTCTGACACCACTTCCCACAACATTCTGGAGAAACTGGCTGCTCATGGCTCAGGGCACAAGCATACCCTTTGCTGGGCAAAGATCTGGCTGGATGGCCAGGCCCAGAGAGCATTGGTGAATGGAGTTGCATCCAGCTGGCATGCAGTCACTAGTGGGGGTCCCCAGGGCTCAGTACTGGGGCCAGCCGTTCAGTACCTTTATCAATGACCTAGACAAGGCGATCGAGTGCATCCTCAGTCAGTTTGCAGCAGCACAAAGCTGGGTCGGAATGTTGATCTGCTGCAGAGGGATCTGGATAGGATGGATCTATGCACTGAGGCAAATGATATGAGCTTCAACAAGACCAAGTGATGCTTCCTACCCTTGGATCACAACAGCCCCATGCATTGCTACAGGCTGGAGGCAATGACTGGAAAATTGCGTGGCAGAAAAGGACCAGGTCCTGGGGTACTGGTCAACAGCCAGCTGAACAAGAGCCAGCTGTGCCCAGGTGGCCAAGAAGGCCGATGGCATCCTGGCTTGTATCAGCAATAGTGTGGCCAGCAGGACCAGGGCAGTGACTGTCCCCTGTACTGGGCACTGGTAACTTTGCATCTTGAATCCTGTGTTCAGTTCCTCTACAAGAAGGACATTGAGGTTAATCATGCCCAGAGAAGGGCAACAGAGCTGGTGAAGGATTTGGGGTACAAGTTTTATGAGGAGCAGTTGGGGAAGCTGGGTGTGTTTATCCTGAAGAAAATGAGACTCAGCAAAGACCTTACTGCTTTTACAACTGCCCAAAAAGAGGCTGTAGCAAGGTGAGCGTCAGTCCCCTCTCAGGTAACAAGTAACGAGATGAGAAGAAACAGCCTCTAGTTTTAACAAGGGAGGTTTAGACTGGATATTAAGGTATTTCTTCTCTGAAAGGGTGCTCAAAAATTGGAACAGGCGCCCAGGGAAGCAGTAGAATCATCATCCTTGGAGGTATTTAAAAAATGTGTAGATGTGGCACTTAGGGACACGGTTTAGTGAAGATGATTTATTTCAGTTAGACTATCTGAAAAAGGCTCTTCCTTTCATTTTCTATTGACTGTATCTCATTGAATCAGATCCTCTCATCCTCATATAATACTCTTTAAAAATAATCCTCGAGAGCTTTTGATGACTCTGGAAGCAGCTAAGTATTACATTTTTCTCTCAGGAGATACAACTATTTATTTCAAAGGCACTACAGTTTTAATAAGCCTGTGCACTACACCATTTGTTTCTGCCCCTGAGACACCCTAAGGGCATTGGGGGTCACATGGCAACTGTATCAGGGTTAAAAATAACTAATTCCCTGGTACAGGTTATCAGCTGCTGCTTTTGAAACAGCTGGAATAATGGCACAGCAGAGGAGTGCTGCAGACACAGCACAAATGGCACGGATAAAAGGAGAAATGGGCAGGCGCCACTTTCATTGGACCTGATGGCTGAAAAAAATATTTGGCAGAAAAGCCCCTTTTAAAGTATCCTGTGATACTGATGGTGTCAGGCCAGGTTCTAGGGGACATCTATCAAAATTACTGTCTTATTTTAAGAATCAATAAACACAGTGCTAAGAACAAGAGGCTGAAGAATGTTCACATAACATTTTGTATTTCTGATTTCAGTTTTTACTCAGAAACTCATTTATTTCTGCTGCATGGATATCAAGTATGAATATGAATATGCTTCATTTTTTATTGCTGAATAACACTTTGTAGCAAATAAGGCAGTGAAAAATTTGAAGCAAGACCTATACTCCAAATACATAAATATACATAATACTTTATACTGTAAGTGTTGTTATATATATAAATATATATATATGTATAGATATTTTTATTCAGAAGCCATTACATACCTAATATTATTATACTAAGAAAGAAAAGCAGAAAAGGACCGTATTTTCTGTAGCTGGACTGATTTGTGTACTGAAGTAAACATACATATATACATGCACCATTGTCAAAGCTGAATAAAATTATGCCTCTGATGTATCTTACACATATACTCACATGCTTTGCTGAATTTGGGCCTTAAATTTCAAGATAAATTTTGAATTTATAAAATAGCTACTAAAACTTCTTAAGTATATAAGCACTTAGAAAGGAAAAAAAAAACCTCTCAAATATATTTTGGTGAAAAAATGTAGAACTAAACATTTAAAACATCTCCCAGAGAACGCAACACTGCAATTGTATATGCTGCTATTTAAACAATCTTTAAAAAAAAAAAGTTTCTCAGTGAATTAATGGGTGAATTAATGGCTAAATTAGATAACAACAAATATTTACTGCATTTGCACTAACCTAAGAACAAAGAAAATGAATGACCCTCAGCAATTACCAATGGTTTTCATGGGTTTTCTGTTTCTTTGGTTATTTTTTTGCTGCTGATGAGATTATTTCTCTGATTTTTAGAAAACAATAATCTGGAACTATTTGGGGTTCACTTCCATGCTAGTATATTGTATTTTAATTAAATTACATTTATTGTAATAGGAAAAATATCCAGGAAGGTAGAATCAGTTCTGTAAAGGAAATGATGGCATCATTTTACACCTGTAAAGTCTGTAGAAACCACCAAGTGGGAAGAAGAGGTCCCACAGGATGGTCATGGGACAAGGCTTTTTCAGGGGCAAAATGCACACTGATGTGAAGATCCTGAAGTCAACAAAGCTGCTGGACATGCAGCTACTGTGTCTGCAGCTTCCTTTTGTGATGCCATCCCTTGTGCAGCAGGACACCTACACTCAGCCTCCTCCTGCCCTGGTGGAGACTAAATCACATCTTTAAATAAACAAAGTGGAAAACCTAATTCCATGACACTTCAGAGGATTCAAATACTGAAAAAACCCTCTATGCATAGACTAGGTCTTCCTTTATTAAAACATCAAGTTTTCATCTGGTATTCTAAGTGCATCTTGCACTTAATTTAAGTAATATTCAGAAAAAAGTCTATTGTGTTATACAAAAATGTGTCTCACTCGGATGGTAATTAGACAGCGGTGTTAAAGGTCTGACAGAAGAAAGATAATGAATCCCCAGTGTAGAGATTACAGAAGGAATTTCAGAAGTATAACAGACCTTAACAAGGTATGAGAAAGATGATACCACACATCACAGGTTAAGTCAAACATCTGCAGATGTGTTTCAGGAATGAGGAACACCAGCCCCCCCATTGTTCACCATATCTTTAGACATTTTCTGACCATAAGAAAAATAAACATGAAAAAAGTTTCTGGTTTTAATTCCTTTCCAAACATGGTTTGAGAAAGCTCATCCCAGGGGAGAAGCAGTGTTTAATGTGAATTCTCCATCTCTGCCGTATTAATTCATGTCATAGTTACCTTGGGAAACAAATTGAAAATTAAAATTAAATAATCTGCTGTGAGATCAAACTACAAGCAACCAATTTATTTAGTGTCTGACTGAATACATGGCACTGTGCCACTCAGAAAAATGAAGATGACTTTACACAGTATAGTCATAGCTGCAGAATAACTTAACAGTGCTCAAAATGCTTTGTACAAACATTTCATTCTAAGTTTACATCTACACTTGTCTCACAGTCAAAATGCATTCCTGTATGTTTATTTGTACTAGCTGCTTCTGAATATTTTCTTTATTACAACTTTTCTTGACACTGTCATGCAATACATATCAATGAATCAATCATGCAATACAACCCCTAGTATTAACACAGCCATTTATAAGAATTAAGCAATACCACTTGTCAACAGTAGCTAAAGGTAGTTTATAATCTTAATTTATGGACATGGCACAAAAATTAGAAGCAACATTAAATACTTTTCTCTTATGACAAGCAGAGTCTGTCACTCAGAGTAAGACAGAATATGGTATGATGACATCATTTTTTAATTTTAAATCATACATATAACTTTGTTAGGTGAACTGCTGCATGTTGAGCAAAAATTAAAAAAAAAAAAAAAAGTGTTTTTTTAGCAGTTAAAAGACATGGCTGACTGAATCTAACTTTCTCTAGTAAAAGAGTGATTGCAGCACTTGCAGAAGTGGTGTGGAAGCCTTTGCCTCCCTCCACAGAAGCAGCTGTTAACTTCTGCCTTTATGTAAGAAAGAGGCTTGCTATTCCCACTCAACTCTAATCTCTGTGGAATTCAGAAATCACTGCCTTTTGCCCCTTGCCAATCAGTGCCTCTGCAGAGAACAAGGCAGGAACTGTTCCTTTTATGCATGGCCAAAACACAATCAGCTTCTAAGCGAGACAGGTTAGGACCCAGCACCCACCCTAACAGTAGCAGCTCATTTCTGTTTCAGCTGCTCTGCCTATCATCTGACAAACACAGCTAAAATAACTAAATCTTATAGTTTTTTCTTAATAATATGATGTACAATATCTGCATCTTATTTTTTCTACTTCAAGTGCTGTGGGTAGTAACAAAATCAAAGCCCTGGTGATTGGTCTGTTTCCAAGGATCTTAAGGAGGTTTCTAAAATACTAAGAGTAAACACCTCAAGTCCACATCAATATATAAGCTCATATTTTAAGAATTCAAAGTATGTATTTATTAGTCTTATTAAAACATGTACAAGTAAGTTAACCTTTCATTGGTTGCTTCATTGTTAGCTTAAACATGTCCTGGGTACGCAGACCTTTAAAGCATTTATTTGTATGGGTATTGCAAAGCCAAGGAGTTGAGGTCTAGAAATCCCCTAATATATGTAACCATTCAATCCTAAATCCTTACAACCCTTGTGCAGATATGGGCTTTATTTACTCTAAAAAGTAGTACTTTTCTTTCCTGAAAGATTCTAGGCTTTTTCACAGTACATATTTTTGCTACCTGAGCAAAGGCAATAACTGATAAAATGTTGTTATTCTCTCTACATATCAGGGTAAGACATGATATTGAACAGTGAACTTCACAACAATTTACTGGTGCCCAAGAAATTACTACATTCAGCAATCTCAAATTCCACTTCAGCTCCCAAAAGGAATATGCTTTGCCAGGCATTAACTTTTCTGCTTGTTCACCCAAAATTTCCACCCTTCTTTCTTTCAAGTCAGTCCTGGTTCTGATCTGTCTTTACCCCAGAGCCCTTTAAAGAGTAGACTTTTACCATTTTTTCTCCAAAGCACTAATTGCCATTGTGTGCTGTGCAAGCCCAGTTCCAGTGTTCCCACCACCCGACAGAGCTGTTTAGGGCTATTTCTAAAACAAGTAGAGTAAAAATTTTTCTGTAAGCATACTTTTGATAATAAGGAAACACCACAAAACTTACTGAAATAGTGGAATTGCAGTGATCACCAAACAAAGTAAAAGATAGTAAAGTAGCTATGATAAAATAATACAAATCACACCAATCATTGTTTTACCTGTGCAAACATTTTAGTAACTCCAAATTCAGTGTTGTAACTCATCCCAGTGACTGTCCCATATGACTGTATGACTTCTTAGGGCAAGCTAAAAATCTAGACCTTGCTTACAAGAAATCTTTCTCCCCACATAATGTGGAATTTCCTCACCTTTCTACTTTTTTTTTTCTGTATAAAGTGTTTTAAGAAGCAGAGAAACACAATCAAGTGTTTTCTCTGTGCTCGAAGTTGAACAGATTGTGATCTGCAACATTAGACAGCTACCAAGCCAGGAGATGAAGAAAATAATTACCTTTGTTTTCTGAGAAAAAAACCAAATTATCTACATTTTATCTTGTCATCTATCTTGAAAATAAATTTCACAGAATACACGTCACCTTCAAAACTACTAATATGTCTTATTTTAAGGCCATGAGACAGATATTTCTGCTGCTTTAAAATAACAGCGTTTGTGTAATAACACAAAACACTGTATCTTAATACTGAAACTAATGTTCTTGAAGACAGGGCAAAGCCCTCATTTTAAAGTATCACTGAATTTCTTATATTGGTTTTGTGACTGACTCATTTCCCTGTAATGGTCTGAAGCAAGTCCCTGGATACAAATATGCCCCTGGGAGAAGCCCAGACTCCAGATGTGAGTTATATTGCAGCCACATCTCTGGTTTCAATTAAAAGCACAGGGGGAACCTTAATTACCCATGTTTTGGCATGTAGCTAAAGGAAGGACCAATTCCCAAATGTTGCTGATAAAATGCATATTTGCCATTTTAAGTATCACATTAAGTACTTTCATAGGGTAAATATTTTCCTATGCTAGGACCAAATAACAGGGAGGCACGCTGAGAAGACAGCGTGGGAAAAATACTCTCTTCCTGTGAGTCAAAACCTCTCTGTGAAAACACCCCAGCAAGCCCAGCAGGCAGGCTCGCAGCACCTGATCCTCTGCTCCCTCCGTCACACGCTCAGGATGGAATGGCAGCCCTCGGCTGCGCACACCCGTGCCCCCTCACCCCTGGCCCACAGCAGGGCTGGACCCCCAGCTAAGCAACTTCCCATGGAGATACTGCCCGAGAGCCACGGCTTCCTTACGCTGCAGGAGCTCCGCAGCTGCACCACTCATGGCCGTTTTCCCTGAGGCAGAGATAAAGATGCCTCACAAACACTAGAAACCTGCTGTATGTAACCATGACGCACTATTCAAGTTTTGGGGTTGGGATTTGGGGTTTTTTTTGAGAAATCCTGATACTGAACTGACATAATTGATGAGACCTCGAGTGATCTGGGTGCCCAGATGAGGAAGCAATTGAAGTAGAGGAGCTGCTGCAGTGAGGACAAGCAATCCAAAGCATCTGGAAATTATTCCTACACTTTAAAGGAATATATTTTTAAATATAGCATAATCTGCACTTGCAGTCCCTGAAAGTACAATATTTTCATAAAACTTGCAAGAGAAAAGCTAAGAAAAATAAATTTATGTCTTCTTTTCAAGAATTAAAACTCATCCTGAGGACATGCAGTGGTCATGACAGCCAGCAGGAGTTAAATGTAAAGATCAAAGCGTTGCCCATAGCCAGTGGAATTTAATTAGAATCCACAAAAGGAGCAGCACTGTGGGTCTACAACATAAAGTCATTGTTAACTGTTGTGCTTACTGATTCCTTCCAAATACCTACTCACAGCTCAATTTTTCAAACTTAGCAATGCATAGCACTTCACTCATTTAACTGGACCTTTAACTTTAAATATCTGCAAAATCTGATTTTTATTTATTTCATAGATCAAAAATGCTTTTTAGGAGATAATAAAGTAAAAAATAATGGTATTTATTTTGTGATAAAAGTGAAATCTAGTAACCTTTTATCCCATACCATTAGTGAAATCTTTAGCTAGTATTCATGACTTAGCCAGGATTGCTGCATCTTTTTTTTTAATAAATGAAACAGTAAACTGTTTAAAAACTCCAAATTTCTAATGCATGAAGTAGCTTCTCATTTGAGCACCATGGTCTGGTTTAACTTTGACGCATCTTTCAGAGATGATAAAAAATTTCCCCTACTTATTGAAAGGCACATATCTTGCTGAGATTTATACCTGCGTGTATTGATCTTGCTGAAGTTGATGTAACTGTTTACACAACTGACACATAGGTTTGCTTAAATATTATTTTCCCAAATATACTGGAGCATTGTAGAGCAATAAAAAACATTGACTGTAGTGTCTAATGACAGTGCCCATGGTTAAATATTCCCTTTGTGTTCAAAGCTTTAAATTATAATGAACAGCAAGTTTTATAAATAAAAGTACCAAAGCATTATAAATAAAAGTACTAAAAGTTTCCATGAACTCCACAGATCTTATAAAACTGTCTGAAAACTAGGTCTTTAGAAAGAAAAGTGTTTCATTAGCAGATTTCAGTTGCAGACTTTTCTAACTGGGTATTTGCCACCTGTCACTTCTGTTTATAATGTCTACAAAATCATTTTCACACTGAAAATCACTGACAACTACCTTTCACATTTATTCATAGCTAAGCACTCATGCCAACTCCCATCGAAGTCAATGGCAGGTTGCTGGATATAGCAGGAATACGATTAAACCTAAAAGGTCTGTAACTGCTGTCACTGAAATACTGATTTGCATGTTTTCTTATTTCTGAACCAAAATATGACTTTGGCTTTTTAATTTGCATGTTTTCTTATTGTTGAACCAAATATGACCTTGGCTTTTTAATGTTGGGTTTTTGCAGCTAAATGTGCAGATGCGATAATCACAGAACTGAGGTCATTTGAGATTACAGAAAGGTTAAAAACTATGCATGGGAAGGTAATAACAGGAACTTCTAATTAGCAAAAATGGTTTGTCCTGCAGCATTGAGGTCATGTCCTTGTACTTTTTCTGAAAAAACATATTGATTGAAGATGTGTAATCAACCCAAATAGATGGATGAAGGGGAGTCACATAGATACTGATTCTGCTTTAGGTATATCCCATGGCAAAAAAAGCAGCTCTGAAGAAGCAGAGAAATCAGCTACCTTACCAGTTGCTCTCTTCCATGGTATTTGCAGGGCAGGACCAGAAGGCACCTTCCTTTTGGATTAAATGCCTACAGATGGTTCCTGCTACAAAACATGTTTAAAAATATTTGGAATTGCTGATTTAGCCCATGTGCACTGCAAATTAGCACCTTCCTTTTTAATTTCGCTGATTGGCCTGTCATTTTGCACACAATGGTACAGGCAGATATAGTTATTCATAGCCCACCTCCTTCAAAATCTGCTCTTCTAAAACAGATTTGAGTACACAAAAGTAGTGCATCTTACCTTTGAAAATATTATCAGCACATCCTGTGAGACTGAATGCTCTAGGAATACGTTACAATACCACTTTGAGTATATTGTTGAGTTGCTTTCTAATACACTTCTGCAAAAAACAGCAGATATGCATTTAAAGCAGAGAAAGCTAGGTAAATATGTGAATTTATATTGTCTTTAAAAACACAGGCTTCTTTTTTCACTAAAACGATGAAGCTAAGTAAAAATGAGAGCTTTTGTGAAATATTGAGCTTGCACATGTGGTATTAAGAGAAATTAATCTTGTTAATCACAAGAAATAAGCACTTAATGACTAACATTAGTCTGCTTTTAGTGTATACCACCTCTGTAACAAAACTAAAGATTGAATAAATCCAGAAGCAGATTTTGGCTTCCTGTTGAATGTTCAATCTGTGATGCTTTTTATTGTCTCCAGTGCAATTGCTAAAGTTATCACAGCTACTGATCTTTCAAATCCTTCTGTTCCATTTATTTAACTCTTCTTTTAAGCATGTGAAAGAAATCAAATTGCACAGAGTGTTTTTCAGATTACTTTTGCACAGGAAAAGTCACCACATGCAAATGAGAGCAGCAGGGAGAAGGAATGCGAAATTAACTCAGAGATAACTGCCATGTTCACCACGTATTCTGTAATAATTTCCCCTTGGCCCTGGCAGCAGTTTGATGTAAAGAGTGAGGTGAAAAGGAAAAATAAGCTGAAAATATTTATGGGATATTCAGCTTTGACATATCTAAATTACAGCAGGTTATTGAGATGTAGAAATGTGAGCTCCTTTATAAAGAACCTTCTTAAGTCATTAAAATGTACCTTCTTGTTTTAATAATAGACGCAGTGAAAATCAGAGGACCGTTGAAGTATTGATCATGACGCCAAGGAAAAGAAATGATACATAATGCTACTTTTCCAACCCCTCACTAGTGATAAACAAAAAAAAGATACATCCTTATAGCTAAAACATATCCAATAGTAGAAGCCTTGGTCAGTGCTGCTTCTCCAGCTATAACAGATATATTTAGAAAGATTTAGCATGTTTCAAGCCATGCATTATATTATCCAAGTACATTAGCTGTTGAATTGCAGCCTCTTGTAACAATATCAAAGTTGAATATTCAAATCCCACAAAAATATTGTAATCCAGCTTTTTGACACTCTGTTTCAGTTTTGGATATTTTTGTGCCAGAGTGCTGCTTACAGACTGGCACTGAAACAGATGCTTAGCTTGCAATGCTTACAAATTATACTGAAATTCACCAATTTCTGTGGCAGGGGTTTCAGACGAACAGAGATTAAACAGATTAAGAGATACAGAGGAATGGAAATCCAAGAAAATATTAACACACAGTGTAGAAACTTTGATCAGATGTATCAATCATCAGCCTCTAATTTGAGGTATAAATTCAGGGTTTAACTATTGAGGCAAATTAAATTATTTTAACCATAAGGATTCTTCTGCTGCTTTTTTGTGACCTTTTGTGCAAGGTCCTCAGGTCTTTCTCTCATTGGGTAAATACAGATACTGTGTATTGCATGAACCAGAGTGTAATCTTCCTGGAGCTATTCTAGGCAGGTTACCTAGAATTACCCACGTTTCTTCATTTCACAACCTATATAAGAGCATTGGCTGCAAGAATGTTAACATCACCATATTCTTACTGAAGTCTGAAAGATCAAAGCTTGTCTCCATTTCTCAGGTTGCAGTTTTTCTTTTTTTTTTATAATTTATTTTGCAGTATGGGCTGTTCTTCATTATGTGAGAGATAAAATGAAGGGAGATACCAACAGAATAAAGGATCAAAAGGATCCAGAATAAAGGATCTGGAAAAACCAGAAAACCTATAGTAGAACATGAGGATCAAAAAATCCATAAGAAATAAGGAAAACATGGGCAATAGAGCAAAACTATTTGTAATGGAATGGACAGTTCTCTTACTGATAAAGTGCTTTCTCTCTACTACAAATCCACTGAAGTTTGGTAGGTTCTTAGGCAAATAATTTTTCTGTAATTTTTCAGTATAGCCTATAGAACATCTTGACATGCTAATTGCATGGAACACTATTTTAGATTTTAGGAGAATTTATTTGTTAGTTGTTTTTGTGTTTCAACCAACTGTGCTGATTATATATTACTGTCTTTTGCACAATTAAAGAAGGATACATGTTTATTACCTTGATTTGGCTGTCAGGATTCAATTTCTAGTTTCATTGGTTTGCTGCACTAGCATCTATTGGGGGGCTGGAAATTACATACCTTGTTTTGCAGCATTGTTTAGTGAGGTTGCCCTTTGTTAATAAAGAAGTAAAAACTTCCCAAACTTGGACATTTCCTTTGTTATTTTCTAGTATTTTGTTTTGAATGGTTTTGATTTGTTACATGAAGGCCAGGTGTCCATTGTTACTGATTTAAGGTTTCGTTTCCTAACGTTACATTTTCTTTTTCAAAGATGTTTCACTTGTGTTTTATAATATGTCTATAAGGAACCTCTTTTCTCTCTCCATCAGGCCTTCTGAAATGCCAGTTAGTGCTGCACATGTATCTGAGATCCCAGGATGGAAGCACTACTTACCTGGCTGCCTTGAAGGCCCCAACCTGCATTCCAGTGAGGCACCATGGAAGTGCACTGGTGTCAGCAATCACCAATAACCACAAGCCAGACTTTCCTCCTGCTGTGTCACCACAGAAGGCAAGAAACTGAAAGGGCACCCAGTTCTTAATTCAATGTGTGGCAATTTATGCTTCACTGCTGGACTTCAGTCCTCAGGCAAAAAGAGCGCAGAACACAGCTTGAGAATCTTGGTCTGGAGGAGCTCCCAAACAGGAGCAACAGCCAAAGAAATGTAGCAACAGAGTAATCTCAGATTTACTTTGTTGAGAATCCAAACTAAAATCAAATCTTATTGATAAATATCTTTACCTCAATATTTCAGCTACCCAGAGACCAAAGGCTCCCTTTAAGTGTAGGGGCTGTCCTACACCAAAGATCCTTCAAGTACAATTTCCCACCAAAATGTTAAAGAATAGCCACTCTCTATATGCTGTTTTTTAAATCTGCAAAATGGAAATCCAGCACTGAACACCCATTTTCTTTCATTATATGAAGAAACTACGTTCATTTCAAAAATGGAGCCATATAACAGGATGTCTCCAACTTGCTGTGTTGCATACTGGTGCTGTGAATAATAGCTCCAAGCCAGCCAAGAAAACTGTTCAGCTGTTTCAGAGGTGAAAGAGCAGAGCAACTGGACAGTCAACTGTGGCAGAAAACCTAAAAAATTAACCAAAATCAAATTCTGACCAAACCAAGTGCATATGTACTCAGAAGAGTACTTCAAATAGGTTTTGAATGTTATTTGAAAAGTATCCTGAAGAGATATGCTCCTTTGATTGGGAAGTTAAAGTTATTGTTCACTAGACCCTTGAAAAAGTAATCATGTAACAAATAATAGGTTCCACCTCTGTATTTCTTTACGTGCACAGAAAGAGGATGCTACACAGCAAGTCCCCCCCTTTTCCGAGGGAGTAAAGGCTGAGAAGCCATGAGAACAGCTGGGGCAGAGGGAGGAGATGAGATGCACAAGTTCCTAGAGGATGTAAACCAGAGACCTAAGTTTAAGGATAAAGAGAGGTAGTACCTCCTTCACAAAGAATTTCCTGCCAAGATGAAGACAATGTTTTTTAAGCATTTTGACATTCTAGAGCATTCTGAAGCGCCACGAATCTTGCCAAGTGTGCTCCTGCCCAGGGAAGAGAGAAAGTCTGCTGCACTGTGTATAGCCTTCCTTTACATGGGGTCAGAAATATTTGACATTTCTGCTTATGGTTTAGGTGATGTGGAAAATACAAAACATCTATTTTAAATACTTGTACCTGACAAGTTTTAACGAGACAAAAGCACTAACTTTACAAATATCTTGTGACAAAGGAGAAATTAACTTCTCACAGTATCACAAGTATCTTTGCAGCATATTCATGTTGTAAACGTTTGCTCTGGGTTTTCAACTCTGTTTATAACGGGCATCTAAATCCCATGATGCCCACACTATGTTAAACTGACATTAGGATTGCATTCTTAAGTAATGCAGCTTCTTTGCTAAAAGACAGTGCCAAACCTAAGTTTAAAGATCTGAATGCATTTATTAATATTTTACTAAAGATTATGAGTGTTTTCCATTACTGTAGTGTAACAGCTGAGAAAGAAAACACTGAGTATTTGTTATATAAACCCATTTAACTGCCTTTTTTGGCATATTTATTCCAGCATTAAACAGATCAGCCATTTACAATATAGTAACTTACAACAACGGCAATAAAATCTAACTATTTTTTTTTAAACACATTTACCCCATTAGATGCTTTCTGCCACTACCATTCTCTCATTTCAGTTTATCTTATTTTTCCCTATACCAATTTACTGCTAACAAAATTCTGCCTCCAACATGGGCAGGGATAGCTGTTCTGTTTTAGTTTTTGCTATGGGTAAATCATAACCCTATAATCCTTTCAGTAGTCCTTACTCTTCACCGCTTCAAAGCCTATTTGAAAAGATACTTCTTCCTTTTAATTCCCCTCTATCGTTTGAACCCATTTTTGCTTAGAACTTACTATTACTTAGAACTGTAAATAATTTTCAAAGAGAAACTCAGAAGATATCATGAAACCACATTTCATGTATTAAGAAACTATTAAAGCCAGTTTTTACTGGCATTTCTGAGTGCCAGCTCTAATCTGCTACGAGAATAGTCAGTGTCATGATGCCCACTTCTATCTCATGCATAGTATAGCTGCACACTTCAGACTGTGACTAGCCATGCCTCCGTTGGTTCTAAAATTTACTACTGTTATGGTCAATGACTTTTTCCACATACAGTTGACAGTCATGCTGCATCTCCCACAGATCTGGAGCATGTGACACACAGGGTAAGTGTGAACCTGATCAAAGCTGATACTAATTTTCAGATCAGCTAGAGATTTTCAGTGTTGCACTACAAATGTGGTCTGTGCCACATGAGCGTATCAGAAGGTTTTGCAAACTGTGCCTAACTTGAGACTGAAGACTGGTCTCTGTGTTACTTCATTGCCACCGCACAATCCAATGTATTTGTCTGCAAAGGGAAATATTTCATTACCTTTTAGCATTCATGAAGGTGTCACTATTTAGTCAGCAAGACCACAACGTGCAAAAATTCTTACAGAACTTTTGTTTACACTTAAATACTGGTATTTAACCTTCTGTGAGTTCATCCTTGGGCAGGTTGCTAAGCAGAGAAATAGTGCCACTGATACCCTGCATTCTGCTCTCTCTCTCTATTGCCATTGGTAGGCTTATTACTGGCTTATTTTAACCCAGAAGGCTCCAATTAAGAACAGGGCCATACAGAAATATACAGCAAAATATGATGTCTGAACCCTGCAAGGTTTGCCCCCCTGAATGGGTAAGACAGAAAAATGGGATATAAAAGGAACATAACAATGCCTCCTTTATAAGTGGGGAAATAAGGCATGCTGGAGATCACAAATGAAAGACTGCAGCAGAGCTGAGAAGTGAATCCAGATGTCTTAGCACAAGTTAAGAGATTGCACAAGTTTGTTGGGAAGTTTAGTAGATCTGAGTGATTTAGAAACGTCGTGTTTGACCTTATAAAAATGGGCAGCCAGATTTTAAAAATAACAATGGGATGAAAACACTTTACACAACTAAAATTCTAATGGATTTTGCAGATAGGATTCATAAAAGGGTGCAGGTGCTATACATACAAGCAGAACAAGGAAGGTATCCTCACACTAAATCTTCATGGCTAACACACAGCAGGTTTAATGTCATTATGTTATTCCTGAAGGCTTCATAATTCCTTAAAGAAAATGTATTTCCCCTTGGATGGTTTTTAATATCAGGCAACTTGTTTGGGAACCTTTAACTGTATCAAAATAAGCATTTAATTCAGCCTATAATTAATTGCAATTATTTCTGTCAAGATTTCCTGAAGTTTTTGAGAAAAAAACATCAGTTCCCCATTGACCAAAAGTTACTTGACCTTGCTAAGTTACTTAAGCCACAAGACTCCCTCCCTTCATACCATTCTTCCCATTGGGAAATTCTAAAATCCTACCTCTAAATATGCCTTCTGAGTTCTATGTACTAATGGTTCTATCCTCGCTAAAATTTTAACAATTTCAGTCTGCCAAAGATTTTTCTCATCATGAAGGCAAATGGTTTTCCACTTTCAGCCTGACAGTGCAAAGAGGCAAGAAACAACTACGAAGTTTGGCAAAAACAATTTAAAAAGGAAATTTAAAGTTAGATTGATATATGCTTTCTCCAAAGACATGGAAATTTTGCCATTTTTAGCAGTTCTATTTAAAACAGGAACTGCAATGAGTATTTTAGGCTCCTGGATGCCTGCAGTCAGGGCTAGGGAGAAACACAGCTATTCATGTAAGCAGATGCCCCTCCCTATTAACCAGAAGGCAGCACCTGAATATATTGTCTTGTGTTTTCAAATCATAGAAATAATTATGAGCAAATGTAAAATCCCAATTTTTCCAAGTGAAAAATTAGAAATCTTGCTGAGGTGTTCATCTGTTGTATTCAGACTTTTACTAATGCTCTTTTGTGTGTGAAGAGTTTCTCTATTTGCCAAGGAGGGTAATCAGCTTTCCCTGAACAATTTTTGTCAGTCTCCATCTGTATCAAGTGCCAAGTGAAGTGCAAGGTTAAAATGAAATTAAACACACTTTTACCTTGGTCAGCATTAGAAAGGCAGTCATTGCTATACAACACACTTTTGTCTAATATACTATTGAGAAACTTGTTTCTGTGCTATTATTCATTAAAAGTGGCGAGTTTAGCAGCAACTACTGTATGTGGCATCACAGAAACTAAGTTTTACTGCCCTCTCTGGAATCAGTGACGTTCTAGAATTACACCAGGAGGATTCCCACAAAACACATTTTCCCCAAAAGCGTGATACGTTTTTGTTCTGATAACTCAGAACTGAGCTGAGGAAGAGATTCACTTCATAAATGTATGTTTCTTTCAATTTCCATTTGTGGGGGGCAAAATAAACAAAGAATTTTAGCACATTGCCTTCTAACAAGAAATTTTTACATTATTCACAGGGTAGCAATTGGATGACTTGCATGGGATATTCCCTGCAGTTCTCTAATACAAATAGCTGTCTAAGGGCTAGATTCCACAATGCTTGATAGTATCTTTGGAAGTGGTTCCAGTCTCCTCCATGATGATCCACATGTCCTGTTTCTAGATTACGACCACACAATTAAAGCTCTCTTCCTGAGCCACTGCATGGCTGACCTATTTTCTATATGGACTTAGCTGAAACAATCAATGCACATAGCCATGCGTGAAGTGCAAGGCAGAGCCAAACCATCCCAAGGGAAGGTTCCAGACAGCTCTGTGTCCCACAGCCCCATGCAGGGATGGAAGTCTCCAGGCATTTTTCCCGTTGCCTTAGGGCAGAGGAAAGTGGCCTTGTCACTCAAGCAGCGACAGCTCAGCATTCTGTTCACAGGCAGATACATATGTATAGGAAGTGCAGACAGGGGCTCTCACAAAAGAAATTTTTTCTCAGAAATATCACATAAGCTCACAGCTTGGTTATCATGTGGGCTTAGTGTGCTCCCTGTAAGGAATTACCCTCCTGGGGCTGACTTGCACGAGGGGGCTCCTTTGCATGCTTCTGCTAGCAGGGCACCATTCTCTTGGAACAGCTACTTCGAGTGTCAATAGTGAATATGCAAGAAGAAAATTGACTTTAAGTAATACAAAGGAACTAATTTAAAGAGTCAGAGCAGTAAAATCAAGAATAATGTGTACCACAATACTGCCAAGTTCAAGTAGCAGGAACGGTGCTTAAAAGTAGCAGTGAAGGTTTGAACCGTGGAAGGGGGCATTTGAATCAAATGAGAATGTCAGTTAAAATACAATTAAATCTCAATTAAATCTGAAAGCAGTAATATTCTTAGCAAGGGCATCTATTCCACTTCACAAAACTATAATGTTATAGGAAATATGAATGAAACACAAGTGGAAGTGAATAACAAAATACTATGCTTTGATAGGGTGGGATTCTCTCAAAGACTGAAGGCCTGTGGAGGCCCTAAAGCTCATAGAGGTGCTTAGGGTCTGAATCAATGAACAGAACTTGGTGAGGTCTCTCTATGGTGAAGTAAGATTAATCTGTAGGGATCGTATTTGCTCTGGCTTAGGTCATGAAACAGCAGAACAACTGAGAGCAGTGAAACGTGCACTCCTACAAAAAGGGAGTAGATGTCAGCTTGCTCTAGACACCACATCGACAAAAATAAATATCCTGTGTGGTGAGCCACTTCCTAGCACTGACCTACAACTGCCATCACCCGATTAGGACAACCAAAAAAATGGAAGAACAGCATATTACCAAATGAGCTGCAGTCAGTACCTATGGTACCAGTAAAAGGCTTAATTATAGACATTAACAATTATTTTTTTTCAATTGTCTCAAAGCAGGTGAATCTATAAACAAAAACCTTATAGAAAATCTGCTGTTTCTAGCAATTTTTGCTGCCTTTGTTAGAAAAAATTAATTTGTTGTTTACACCATAGCTAGAAGCCCTAATCAATTTAAGCATATGCTTAATTCCTATTGTAATTTTAAAATTAAATAGATACCAACATTCTGCCCTGAACAGTGCTGCTTTCTTGAACAAAAACCTTTGCCCTGAACTGACTTAAAAATATAATGTTTAATGATAAACTTGCATGTCTTCTTGTCATTCATGCAAGACATGCTGAATATACATCATACGTGCAGCCATACAATATACATACACAATACAGCCATATCTCCAATGGTGAAGACATGCTAGAAAGACTATTCAAAGTAATGTCAGATATGAGATTTGGCCTAATTTAATTTCAAATGCTAAAAATCATAATTGCAATGGTAAACATCTACATAAATGCAGTAAATTTTAAAAGACACGTAAACAATAAAGGTCTTTAAAAAGTAAATAGTACAAAATGTGCAAGGAATTCCAGCAAAGAAACTCTAATGGCAGCTCTCCAATGGCTCAAACTTCATTTGCTAATAAAATGTGCAAGCTGAAACATAATGATGACAACATTACAACAAAATACTTGAAATCATGTCCTGTAGTTTCCAATAACTCTTTTAAAATAATATGCCTTTTTTACCTATACTGAACTTTTCTTAAATGAGTAAGTTTTTATAAAGAAGAATTAAAACCTGTTGCTAGTATACAAAGGAGATACAAAATACAGCCAGTACCTCCTAACACGTATTTCCTTGTCGTTAATTTAGAATGCTGCATATGCTTGCTTAGATTACTGAGGTGCTTGATTTTTAGTTTTGCAGGATTTTTTGAAGTACAATAATATTTACAACATTTTTTGTCGAACAAGTCATTCCAGTTAAAAGGAAAATAGCTGTGTTTGCTACAAACTCGGTCTTGGCTTCTTGGATTGCTTATTTTGAATCTTGGTTGGGTTTATTTTTTGAATTTTAAACAGATGGCGTTCATACTCATAATAACAGTGATATTTTATCTTTTATGGCATGACATAACCAGGTTTTGACTGCTACTGATATTTGGCATATCAGATTTTATCATCAACTCTTACTTATGTTTTCATTTCACTATGGGATCTGTTTTGAAACAGACTGTCACAGAAGACTAAGGACAGATTTCTTAAAGAAAGCATTAATTGCATTATGACAAATATACACAACCTTAGTACTTACTTTTATGGACACTAACTTTGATTTCTCATTTTTAGTGTTTCATCAAAAACTTGATTAATTTGAGTGCTCAGTAAGTGAACCAATGGGAGAGAGGAAGGTGAGACTTTGATGAGACATTTTATTGATGTCAAAAAGGGTAAAAAAACCACCCTAGAACTAAATTCCTTACCTTCTCCTCCAGTGTTTGCCTCATGATCTTGCATTGTCATAACTCATAATAGCTACAAGCTACATATTTCCACAGGAAAAGAAGTACAACCAGGAAATCTCAGTATGTGCTTTCCTTCTTTCTCATTCCATAATTTCCCTGCCTGCTTTGGATCAGCACGATTTCAGCATATGCTTTTATGCTTTTTTTTTTTCTTTTTTTTTTTGAGAATGGGGATCACAAAGTTTTTATATCACTGCTACAGTACTCCTCGTGCTTCCTCACAATCACCTGGTTCATTTAAGGTTCTTGCTACTGGCAAAGTGAGGAGAACAGTCATCAGAATGTATGGCCATATGTATCACCCTGGAGCAACACAATCCAAGCAAGAAACTTCTCTACAATTCTCTTCCCTATAAAGAGAACATTTGTAACACATTTGAACACATTCTCTGGATGCCTTAATTGCTTATCTTCTCTGATGAATTATGTAAAATAGTCTGTTACAGGAATCTCGTCCCACTACAGGCTGTCACCACCTTTTGTTCCTGACCCTAGAAAAGTAGTAGAACCATTTATATGATTTAAAATGTATGTTTCCTTATGACTACGTTTTGTAGTTTGGAAACAAATCATCTTAATTCTAACTACAAGAAAAGGGAGTGGCTCCATTGGGAGTTTTGTCTTAGGAAAAATTCTAAGATTAGACCACTTCCAAATAAGTAAAACACTTCGTTCTATTCATACAAATATAATTAAACTCTTACACTTGTTATGAAAAATTCCTCTGCTACATTTTTCTGCAGCTCTGTATTCTCAGACTTCACAATGGAAAATATGAGTGAATAAAAATTTCGGTTTTCCTACTAGTATTCCAAATAGCAAATGACTGACCATTTGTCTGTAGACCAACCTACATGCAGCATAGTGTAACCTGTAGTCCAGTGGAAGTGAAAAGCCCAAATAGAGCATTACAGACACACTGCGTCCTTGCTTACGACTTTTTTCCTGTTAAATCATCCTTCGAACTTAGAAAGCCATCTGACTACATCCAGAGAATAAGTGACCAGCTCTGAAAATAGAGCCATTTTAGAAGCAGCATTAGATCAAGCTTGAGACAGGACATAAGATGTATAAAAGATGTATAAAAGCACTCCTTTATATATTGAGAGAAGAACTTTTCAAGCATCTCATGATTATAGATAGTGATTATTTTGTAAAGGGAATACTAAAGGTAGGCTAGCAATGGTAACTGAGCTTTAGCCGGTGACCAGAAATAACCCTATTCACTCAGAAAAGGGATTACAAGCCTAAAGTCTTGAAAAAATCGAGAGAAGAGGGGAGCTAAGAAAATTGCCTGAAAAACTGCTAATCATCATGAACGCAACACCGTTTGGGGGTTCATTTATTCTTCCTAGGAAAAAGAAAGAATTGGAATAGCAGATGCAGAGATGAAGTTATGGTTAGAGCATCGAGTATGTGATGAAATGTATCAGGTTGGTGTCTAATTCATGAGGCAGAATGATATAAATTGCTTTGAAAACCGGATAAGAAACCTTACCTACGCATAACGCAGTAGCAGCAGGCTGAATGGGTTTAATCAGCCTGACGGGTATCAGCGGTTCGTGAATTCTTAGAAAGCCTCACCATGCACAAAGGCCGCCGGAGTACCCGTCGTGGCTGGAGCCCTCAGCGGGCTCCCAGAGCGCTTCCAGCCCCGAACCGATGCTTGTTTCGCTCACGCCCATTTCTGGCTCGGGGCACTGACGGGAGCAAACGGGGCTCGGGGCGCTGAGGGGAGAGGGCTTCCCGCGCCCCCCCGCCCGCTCCCGGAGCTCAGCACCGATCACCGCCCGGCCGGAGAGAACCCCGGCCCCGGCCGCGCCCCGAGGCCACGGCCGGGCGCCCCGTCCCA
>VZRO01000994.1:194987-277633 GCA_013397915.1 Daphoenositta chrysoptera
GGTGGCGGGAGAGGCGGCGCGCCGCGGGCTGCGAGAGGGGCACGGGCTCCCGGGACCCCCGGGCCCGCCAGTGCGCCCTCGCCTTGCGGCACCGCACTCGTTTAGATTTCCAGAAATGTCAGTCTGCGCAGTCGGGAGCTTCTGTCTGCGGCTTCCGCGCTAGTAGGAACCTGTGTCATCTGGGGGGCAAGGCGCTGTGGTTACTGACGTCTTTTCCACAGAAGTATCCTTCCACATACCCTTCTGTTTGAAAACGTGCGCTGCCATATTTGTTTTATTCGCATTTTCTCTACCACGGCTTTGATTTACTTGTTGCTAGTGATATTCCGTGGAATATGTGATATATACCTTTTTTACTGTAGCCTTGGAGTGCTACTATTTAACCTAATAGCTAAGCAATGAAAGAAGATGAGCACCTTTCCAGATAAGCACAGAAAAAAAAAATCATTTACAAAACATCAGCATACCAGGTGGCCAACTTCAATTTAGAACACAAATTCCTAAAACACTCCTTATAGAGGTGCCCAGGTATGAAATCATGCTCCTAATTCTTGCATGACACCAGAATGATAAGTCCACAAGTTTTTAATCATTACCAAAGCATTTTCATGGTATTTTCACTGGAAGGAACCGATGGATAGTTTTTGGAAGCCCAGGATAATAAATAATTTTGTCTTGCTTTGACAATTAACAGTGACTGAGTTCCCAGCAGGAACAGTTGCCTTATTAAGTCACATGGACAAACAGAAAATTTCCCCAGGAAAAATAGCTGTTGTAAGCTGAAGGATGAGTTTGGAGGAGCACCATATCTACACAGCAGGAGAAGAAGGGGTATTATTTCTTGTGGCTCACTCACTGTTGTACCTTAATAAGCTTGTGTGGAAGCAAGTGTCAAAATCAACCAAAACAAAAGTAGCACATCTCCAAGTGGGTTTGAACAGACCAGCTTTACACAAGAGAGGTATCGAACTCAAGGTGTGAATGTTTTGTTACCTCCCTGACTGTCAGAACTGAAAGATGGTTTAATAAATACATCTACTTCACACCATGCTTCCCTGCCTGCCATGTTAAAAGAAGAGAAATCTGTCAGCTAAAGAAGTGATTAATTCCTTCAACCACCAGTTAGTCAACGGAAAATAATCTGCCAAAGCCCAATTTGTTGCCATTTCTGAAGTTATTGACAAGTAATATGAAACTCAATTGAGTGATAAATAGCATAGGACATTGTGTACCTCATAAAATTACTCTATTAATAGGTAATGCATTTATGCAGTATCGTGCCTTCGAAAACGAAAACTAGTTTCAAGGTAAGGTGTGGCCCTGCTAATGTTTGCCCTCATTTGCAAACTACCCTAACTCTCACTTTTTAGTCTCAGTTTTCTTGCCTCAGGAACCAGACATTTCTGTAAAAAAAAAAAAAAAAAAAAAAAGTAGAAACAGCTTCTGAGCAACCGATATAAGTGAATTCCATTATCAGGTTTCTGTACCAAAAGGAATAAGAGCTTCTGTTGCACAGAGAATTCCTATTCCAGGATGTGCCATGCAAATTTAGATATGATGGTCACTGCAGTGTAAACCTGCTGTGACCAGTGTGACAAACGAACACTGGACAAAAACGGTGAATCTAGACATTTGGTAAGGAGCTGAATCATCAGCACCCAAAGGTCTCCCAAAGTTCTTGGAAAGCCACGCTTCATCCCTGTCACAACAATTGTTATGTGTGTACTAGTAATGACTTGCAAACTTGCACCAAATAAAGACAAAGAACATGCTTATGAATAGGATATTTGCAGTGAATATTTGAAAGGAGAAAATAATATTTCAAGTTATATTAATTGAAATGTTAATACAAGGCAGTATTGATTTTACTTCAGCCATTGAAAAGTTAGTTCTCCAAACAAAATTAGAATACATAAATTCCTTCCATAAGATTCATAAGATTCTACAAATACCAAAAAATATATCACATTTTATTTAAGAAACACTTATGTCACACTTAAAAATGACTACATTTTCCTAATTTTCTTCTAAAAAATAAAGTTCATTTTTTTGATCAATAAGATGGAAAGTTTGTATTATATGTAATGGTGCTAAGATATATGTATAATCAAATATAAGGGCATGATAATGCAGAGCATAACAATCCTAAACTGCCATTTACTGGCATCTGCTGTATTTAATTCAAGTTCTCAAATCAGATGTCTTCAAAGAAGCACCTCTCAAATGTATCATCTCCCCCATGGCAACTGAAATTTCTGAAAATACAGAAATACTGTGGTGCTGAGCAGCTGATGGCTCAGCCTGGATGGCTTCAGGCACCAGCACTGTGGGACTGGGGATGCTGGCAGATAACAGAATGGCAGAAAAAATGAAGCTGGAAGTTACCTCTGGACTTGAGCCAGTCCAACCCTGCTGCTCAAAGCAAGGTCAACTGGAACACATTGTTCAGCAGAGTGTCCAGCCAGATTTCTAGTGTCTTCAAGGATGAAGACTCCTCAACATCTTTAAACATCACATTGCAGTGTTTGACCACCGTCACAGCAAAAAGAATGTTATTTTCCTGTACTTAAATGGAATTTCCTGTATTTCAGTTTTTGAAATACACATCCTCCTGCCTTTTCACAGGATGCCACTGGAAAGAGTCCTGCTCCCTATCCTTTTCTCTTCCATTAGATATTTATACATGTGGATAAGGTCTCCAGGAGCCTCCACTTCTTTCATCTGAACAGTCACAGCTGTCTCTTCCTCTCCCTGTACATCAGATGCTGCTGTCCCTTAACCATTTTAGCAGCACTTTGCTGCACTTGCTGCAGTAAGTCCATATGTTTCTCTTGTACTGGGGAGCCCAGGCTTAGACCCAGAAATTCAGATGTGCTTCACCAGCACAGTAGAAAGGAAGCGTTACTTCCCTCCACCTGCTGGCTGTGCTCTCCCTAGTGCAGGCCATGTAATGTTTATTGTAGCCTAAAACGATCATATTTGCGTTTATCACTGACACTAGAAATAGCACTGCTGCAAATGTGCTGTGCTCCAGTTAGAAGTCCACTTGGCTGTAGTGCTCATTTTTGTTTTCGCTCGTGAATTCAATCGGGTCAATCAGAGTTCTCATGTATTCCCTGGCTCAGTTCACCTCTAACTGCTGGGTTTTTGAACCCAGGGGTGATGTGGCTATGCTGTGCATCCTTTTTCAAGGCATGGGCAAACTTAATTCTTGCCTTAACTATAATGCTTGGCTTTGTAGCTTTGACTTTTTTTTTTTTTTTTTTAATCATGTTTCTTGTTTGTAATTGTAATTTCTACCCCTGTCCTTAATGAGGCATTTTCAGTATTGTCATGCAATGGCATTTGTTTGAGTCTCCCATGAGAAACACATTACCTTCCCGTTCTAGGGCAGAGGAGCTGCACACAACACAGAAAGGTGACAGTCACTTGATTCATGGCACTAGTAATCAAATTCGGGTTTACGCAACAGGAAATGAAAATTAATCTTGAAGATGGATGAAAATTTGAAAAACTTTAAAAATTCTGCATGGTTCACTGTGCCTTTTTAAAGAACCTTCTAAGATCAATACAAGTGCCAAAAGGTGGCATGCCAGCTGAAGAGTTAATTTAATTTTGCACTATCTAAAATACATCTGAGCTGAGATTAACTGTGGGGTTTTGATACCTATGCCACCTGTTCAGTATTCTTTTATTGATTCACTTGTTCTTGCTATAGGAAGTTTAAAACACTGTGGAAAACACTACCACTGATGTGTCTGAAGGCATCTAATGGACTTCTGACAAAATTACATCAAATTCAGAAGAGGTTTCAGTGATTTATCCACATCTAGCTCAGTATGTCCCTGTCTGGACAATGTTAAATCCTCTCAGTTAGAAATCACTCTTACTTAAGGCTCTCATAAATTCCTTCCTCAGGAGTGTGTCATGCTGTTTGAAAATATATCAAAAGGGTACCAGTATTAGATGTTTTACCTTCAGTCTTTTTCACCAAAAGTCTCCCTTTTCAAATAGTACCTGTCATTTTCTCACCGTTACTCAGCCATGATCAGTTAGATCTGAGTATTTATCAGGATTAATGTCTATATTTTCAACAAAGAAAGTTTTGCGCAGAGTTTCAAGTCTGCCTTGAAGAAGGTTTTCTTTCAACGAATTAATAAAAGCCCAGGTTCCCTATTCTTTCATAGACTTCATACACCTGCAAGCAAGCTGTCCTGGAACACACGCTTTCTGAGGATCAAAAGGATTTTTGTTTCTGTTGCAAGATTTCTTAGTAAACTGCTGTTTCCTGGAGGGCAGATTAGATTTACTATATGTGCTTTGACAGTATGTCTGTAGCTTGTATAGAAATAGAATTTTGTGAAGTTCTCATGGTGAATTACCATGGAGAGTCACGGTAATGTTGCAAAAGTTGTAACAGCAGTGACAGATAACTAGGATTATCGGTTTTCATTTTCATTGGAAGATAGAGGCAGTCAGACTTCCTGTGGAAACATCTTCCAGTTGGATTTACTTTCTTGCCTTCTTGCCCAACATTCTTATTTTTAGTTGAAAGATGGGTGTAATGCTTGTTTGTACTGATCAAGTATTAATAACTCTTTTTAGGCAAGGAAGCGGTGATATTTAGCCAGATGATAAAATTATTTCATTTATGAAGTCATATTTAGGAAACTATCAACTTCAAATAAAAGTTCCATCTTGGGTAATTGAAAAATCTTTTCATCCTCCTCTAATTTAAATTGTTATGGCATCCTTCCTGTCCTGAGTGAGTTGTTATGAAATCTTTGTCCTGTGTTGTACTAAACATTGGCTATGCATATGATGTGTGATCCTGAATAACTTTTCAGTTCCCTTCTGCAGGTGCATGCCCTGACAGCATTCTGACTTTGTCGTGGATGAGCTCCGCAAATGGTTTCTTTCCCACTGTGGCTTGATTTCCATTAAAGGAAGCTTCAGCAGGCAGGAAGGCAGGCAGGCAGGCTGGCAGCAGAAAAGCAGCTGCAGAGTGCTTTGAAAGGGAGCATGGAGCTCAGGGAATTAGGAGTGCAGGGAATTAGGAGTGCAGGGAACATTGTGAAGTGCATGCATGCTGCAACAAGTTTTAGCCTTTTTCACATTTTATAATCAGATTAGTGAATTGATTCCTGTAGGCATAAGAATTCAAATCTAGCAAAAGTTTTGGTATTTCTTCATAAATAAGCTCAGTTTTGGGAAAGGTTTGATTTGTATTCTGTAGTCCACTGCTGTGGACTTTCTCTGCTACCCTTTCTTTACAGTCTCTGAATATGAGCTTAATTCATCTGTTAAAATGATGTGAGAAGAAAAAAACCTGTGCACAAGTTGGCAATCACATTTGAGACATTCAAATTATATGCTGTTTTAGCGATATTGAAAATAAGATCAACTATTATTCTTGCGCATAAAAGTAGTTCTCATTCAATATTTCCGTCTCTGATCTTCTAAAGTAGATGAAGTTTTGTAATTATAGAAGTATAAAAATTCCTCATTTGCTTTTTGTTAAGAAGATTCTGTTTGCATTGTGTTAAGCACGATGGAATCCAGACATTTTTTACTTGTTTGGATGCTGTGAGAGGACAAATATATGCTAACATCCTAGTTCCTATACATAATCTGTCTTGATTTTCTATAGAAATAATTGCTCATGAAAATACTTTTGAACAAATTCATGAAGTTTCTCTTTTAGATACTGTTTATGCAAACATCTGGATCTACCCTTGATTTTGTGGGAAATTATTGTAAGTAGTTAAAGGAACATTATTCTGGAAATCCTTCTGTGTCAAAAGAAAATGGAACACAGTACTGAATTGTCATCACTGAGAAAGCAAGAACATAATTTGCAAATAAAATTAGTTTGACCTCAGTTTTGCAAATGTTGGTTTGTATAGATAAATATTTCTCTTTTATTCTAATTACTTACCATGGAAAATTACTTACTGACTTTACTGTAGGTAAGGGTTTCTTCTTTTCAGTTTTTATTCCTGGATCATTCTGGTTTGCAACTTCTTAGCATGGTTCACACAGAGTTAAAATATAATGGGCTACTTACAGAGCAAAGGTATTATCATCACCAGAACTCTCAGCAGTTGTTACTGAATTCTGGAAATTTTGAATAGGCTCATCATACTTCAAAGAACTGATTGGAGCTGGTTTTCTAATTCATCATAAAAGAGCCTGCAACACCCCACCCCACCCTATTAAACTGTATTGTTTAAGTTTAGTAAATGCAAAGAAATACTGTGAGTACAGTGACTTCATTAACCTCAAGTCATCTAGTCAGAGAAATCCTGGCTAGATAATGAAAACCTAGATCAAAATTCATAGGAAGGTAAAAAAAAAAAAAAAATCAGTCTTTTTTCATCTTGGGTTTTTTATTTTTTGAGGAGAAAATAGAAAAACACCAAAGAAGGAACCTCTTTCTTACAGGACTTCTCATGTGGACTACACACATGCAGGCAGTTCTATTTTCTTCTCTGGGAGCACTCAAATAAATGCTAACTGCACTATCAAGGAGTTTCCTATATTTTTTTATTCCTCCTGCCTGTCAGATAATTATTTTTGTCCCTTTTTATTTCCCTGGTCCTCACCCCCCATTCCTTTTTCCATTCCTTTTTCCATTCCTTTTTCCATTCCTTTTTCCATTCCTTTTCCCATTCCTTTTTCCATTCCTTTTTCTTTTTCACTTTTACTTTCCAGCAACAGTGCAGGCTACTGTCAGGTAGCTTTCCTCTTCTTTTATGGCTTCTTAATTTCTTTCTGCCTTAATTCTGGTAAGGAATAAAAACTTTATTGTGGGGAGACAGAAATGTAAGCCAGTCGGCTTACAGAGAACTGACAAAGGAACTGCCCCTCCTGCCTCTCTCCACAGCAGAAGTAGAGCGATTTTTATGAAATAACATCAGGAAAGAGGTATTCCAATAATCTTTGTGAAGCCCAGTGAAGCATTGTGTCAGCTGAGCACTGGTGGTGAAAGAACAACCACATACTACTGAGCGGAAGACTGACTACAAATTAAAGTGTATTATCACCTGAATTTGACATATTAAGCATATTTAGCATTGATTTCCTACAAAATAAAATGTTGATTTCTAACTGCCTGCCCCCCAACATATATATGTGTCTTTTCCTCATTCTAAAACTTCCTAAAGTAATTTTTTTCTACTTCTTGGTAGAAACCTTCTATTTTATGTTAAATGTGAAGATTTGTCATTATCCCTTCACCTCATGCTTGTATTCATAACAAAGAATTAGTTCCTTGCAGAGCATATTGTCCTATAATGAGCCTGACACTCCTTTTGTTCTGTAGACCTTTCCATTGAATAAGTCTATGAGTAGATTCTTTGTATAAAATCAGTACAAAGTAACATGCTCTCAGTTTTGAATAACTAAATATGATAATAAGACAACAAAAGAATGAAATCTGAAATTGCCTTAATACAATGACTCGAAACAGAATAAGAACAAGCAAAAGAGAAAAGAAGCCAAGTTCTGAAAAGCCAGCAAAAATCTACCTGGCAGAAGATAAAAATATATGTAAGATTTTTAAAAAATTGTGAATTTAATAAAAGAGCAGCAGCACTGAGTGATTTTATTCTTTTGCCCCTGAATTTCCAATTCCATGCATATTAGCGGTTCTATGAAAATTTCCACTCCTAGATTACACCAAGTGCCACTGCTCTTGCTGTAGGATAGGCATTAGAAAATATGTGCCTGCGCTGCCTAGGCTTGCTCTGTCCAAACTAATACTTACAAGATAAATGGGGAGAAATTAAAATACTTCTAAAGTGTTTTTAGATTTTTCTAGTCTTATAATTACTAGTTTATGAAAAAGGTCTTGAAAGAGCACTGTGATAGAAGAGTTTTGCACAGCTGGATCATGCATCCTTAAAACTGGAGTAAAAAAATCCTTCAGCCAGCAGACTAAAAGGCATTTTTCCTCAAACAGTAAAGATCTTATGCACCTGTTAACCATCGCTTCCCCTAGGACTTATTTGGTATCACTAGGTCTAACATGATATTCTTGAGGTAGTTCCTTAGGCGAAAAGATATTAAGAAAGTGTAGTCTAAAGTACATTTTAATATGTTTGTGATATTTTCAAATTATGCACTTCACGCTAGCAACCAGAAACCCATAAAGCACATACGTGGTTTTGCAGACACATGCACCAATGTTCACTTGTCATTCACATGCTGCCATTAGCATCACCTGTGATATTTCCTGTAACAGAACCCCAGCTCCTTTACCACAAATCTGAATTAAAAACAAACAAACAAACAAAAAACCAAATCTTTACTTAAAACCTTTTTTAAAAGTGAAAATGCAGATGATGGAAAAACCCTCTGCTGGGTATTCAGGAAGGGTTTGTTCTGTTTCCAGTTGGTTTAGGTGTCTGAGTACATAAATAAGGCTGGGAAGTTGGCTAATATTTCCTCTAAGGAAACGAGCATGCTTCATAGCTATCATGGGCAGCATCAATGTGGACTAAGTTATTTTCAAAGCTATGGATTTTTCAGTTAGAAAGGAACTATATAAATATCACTGTAGCTTAACTAGTATCGTTTGTAGGTGTTATGTTAAAGATTGTCTCTTTATAAAAGATTTCCTAACCTCAGATGTATATTTCATTATTTTTCCTGAATAAGAAAAATACAGATACACCCCACAAAACAAACTAGCAAAAGCCAAGGGAAAAAAAAAAAAAAAGGTAAAGATAGTTTTATGGTCCTAGTCTGTCCTGGTCCCCTTCAGTTTGATTTTTCAGTTGAAAGACTGAAACAGACCTTGTTAATAAACCTTTCCGGTATGCATCCAAATATGGAAAAATTTTCAGGGTCAGGGAGAAAAGATTCAAAAGATTGCTTACCTTCAATTCTTTCTAAAAAAAAATTGCTTGATTTAGTAAGCTTTAGAGTGGAGGTGATGGTGCATCTGTTTGAATAGCTGCAGCAACGTGGCCTTGTCAGTGATTTAATTTTTTCATTTTTCTGTTTTTAATATCAAATTGAATTGCAAATGGAATTAAGCCATAAACATTTCATTTTATTGAAATCTACAAATGCATATGACTTTAATGCTATTTAATAAAATAATAATTAAAAAAAAAAATTCTGGACTTTCTAAAAGGGATTGTTCTGATAAAAAACTTTGCTTGTTTTGGTATACAGAATGGCCACACCTTATGCTCAGGTCTGAACTGTATGGAGCTAGTGCTGTTGCAAAAGAGATTTTTGTGTTCATGTGTTTAGATTGTATACTAAAATAGCTGAAACCACAAATGTTTTAAAGTCGTTTGAGAATTTTTATGCCCTTCTTTTTTCCCTGGGTTTCTATGCTTTATATATACTCTTCAGCTGCATTTTTAAGTTCTTTGTAACTACTCTGTGAGTTTTCCTTGGTAACATCAGATTGAACTGGCAACCTTACAAGCCAGCCTACCTGTGTGTGATGGATACATGTCTACAATCAGATTATCATTTAAATAGTATATTCCCAATACTTACCTATGGTCAGGAAAAAGCCTGACATAATCTGCTCTTCCTGTTTGTGTAGCATACACTTCCAATTGCCAAGCTCTTGTTCCTCTACTCACCTGTACAGATAGACGATTCAGTTTTTGAACAAGTCCATAGTGAATGGATTATTTATAACAGCTTCTAAATGTTCATGGGTAAAAAAAATTATCTACTTGCTGCATTCGTGAACGAGCTGAAAATCTGAACGTTTACCATAATCATCCTTTTTTCCTAGCAGCCACAGCTTTAGAATTGCCAAAACTGAGATGTTGTTGTTGCATTTCTTCCTGTAATTTAATCTTAATGTTGTCAAAGAGCTGATAATAACAAAAAGATCTCAAGGTTAGACAACTCATATGCATAGGAATTCTAAGCAGGGGTCAACTTCTCACCATGTACTTTAATTCTATTTCAGTTTTATGAATCACCTCAATGCATACATAAACTGCTGCTGTCCCACAGGTGGTTTTGTCATTTGTGATGCAAAAGACCTCTTAATATCAGAAAAGCAAGTGTTGGTGTCCGGTTGTGGCGTGCAGTTGTGTACCAGCCTCTCTTTGGGGGTGTGGTTCTGTAAAGCAACAGCTGAAATAACTCATTGATTTCAGGAGCAATCTCAAAGCATCCAAATGGACCTTCTTGCCCTCAGTCCAAGCATGGCACTGACTTACTCATTCTCAGTAATACCAAGGATTCCCTCCAGGTGTGTTGACAAACATGGAGTTTAACACAGTATTTTTAAGAGTTTGTTAGTGAAGGAGGTCAACACAAGTCTCTCACTGAGTCAGACTACTGCAACGCTCTTCAATGAAGCCTCTATAGAGGCTTAGAACTAGATTAGAAGAGCTAATTGTTATAGCCATCAAATATCTATAGAATAGCATGCATTAATAGAAGAGCTTTGAATTTCAAGTAGTTATTTTATTAACTCAAAAAATTTATTTTAAATAGCATGATTATATTTCCATAATTATTCATACATCCTTTTTGCAGGCAATTCATCTTGTCCATATTGCAGGCTGAAAGAAAAACAAGCAAATCACAGAATACTGAAAGTTCAGCAATAAGTGTTGTTTATAGGGCATGTGCCTGCTGATCTCTGAAATCTAAAAACTTTTTGTCTTACCTATGAGAGAATACTAGGTTTTATGGACAATACTGATTACCTAATGTGTGAGTCATAGCTTAGGTTTCTGTTGCATAATAGAAATTTTTATCCAGTAGAATCTTTGTTATCACTGGTATACCAGAACAAAAAAGTATAATTGTCAGAGCTCTGGCTGAATTTAGAAGGACACAGATTTACTAGAAGCAGAAAAAGTAGAAATTAAACAGAACTGACAGAAAATGGGAAGTGTGAAAAGGAGGGAGGAGAAGAAATAATTCTGATTATTTTTAGTTCTACTCTTTGATCTCCTCTATTGACTCTGTCAAATATCACCAGCAGAAAAATGATGCATAAAATTTCACAGAAAGAAGAAAGCAAATGTATATTAAATATAGATAGAGTGTATGGAGGGGACTTACCATATTTTTTGCTTCCTGCTGTAGTTTAACACATAGATATACATATTTTGAAATGTTTTTGAGAAATGGCTGCTTAATACAGTTTTATTGTCACTGAACTTCTTGCTTATTAGACAAGCTCCATCCCTAACCTCCTGAGGGAATAGCAGATAGGTAACTACTTTTTAAACATGATTAGGGAAATACACTCAATTGTGTCATGAAAGTTTGGGAAAGTCAGTTGTGTATCTGGCGCAAATCATAGTTTTTTACAATGCAGTGGATTGGTTTGATCATCTGATTGTGACTGCTTCATTCCTGGCTGCTCTCTTCCCCTCCTGCCCTCCCTTGCCTTGGACATCTCAAGGCCTCTACCCACCAGAGGAATGTTCTCCTCCTCCAATCTACATCTGCACAGACATCTTTCTTCTCATCCTATCTGGGTGAAAGACTGTTATGATCCAATTATGATTAAGGTTCCTTGGAAATTCCTCTGCCCAAATTAAGGTGCAAACGAGACCATATGCCAATGACAACAGTATAGGTTTTATTTGATAGTAAATATAAGAGAGAGAGAAAGAAAGAAAGAAAAGGAGAGAAAGAGAGAGAAGTAGAAGTGGGGGGGACAGAAAGAGAGAGACAGGGACAGAATAAGGAAAATATCACCACTCCGTGGATCCCAACGATGCTCCATCGATCCTCTCCAGCTGGTCTCTTGGTGGTGAAGGTCCCCACAAAAGGCACAGAATCCGATGGGTATATATGCTCAGGCTGGGTGGGATGTCCGGGCATGTCCCCTGGGGGAGGGGGACAGTCCCTCACAGCCGGCTCTGGGCCTGTTGCATCCATGCAGTCCTGTGGTGCAAAGCCTCTCACCTGAGAGTCCCGTGGATGGGNTACAGTCTACAGTCCAAAGTTCTTCAAGGAGGTTTCTGTGGCTGTAGCTTCTTTAAAACTTTATATCCATGTTTGAGGCATGAACTATTTTCAGTCTCTGACAAGGACTATTGTTCTTCTCCACTGTTTCCTCTAAAGAATTAGGATACAACATGGCAACAGTATAACGTATTGCAATATCATGCAGCATATTGTGTCTCAGGTTCCAAGTAAAAAAATTATTTCCATATGAATTCTGTTTTCCAAAAGGTGATTCACTGTGTCTTACTCTCATATGCACAGATTCGGAGCAATGTTTACATTTCTTTTACGCATGAGAATAAATATGCACATTGTGAAATGTGCTTTTTTTCTTTGTAAAGGAATATTTCACAGTGTTGAATGTAGCTTATTTTATGCAACGGGTTGACAGGCACTGTCTAAAGCAATTTAACTCTCCTGTCCATAGATGATATCAGAACAATTAATTTATTTGTTATCTCAAAGGAAATATTTTTACCCCTGCAGTCCTTAATGTAGATAAACCCTTACTTTTATTGTATGAAATGGTAATTACTTCAAACAAAGTACATATGCTGATACTGCTCAGTGTTTTGTTAAATGGATTGTATACACAAAGTGCTTTGATATTCCTGATGTGATGTTTAGGAGTGTGTATTTAGAGCTATAGCACAGGATGAGCCATGTCAATACTAAACGCTCACCTTGGCTGGTCAGTCTTAGATCATGGAAGCCTATACAGCTCCAATTCAGAAATGTTCACCTGCTTTCCCACCACTTTTTTTAACAGGAAGGATGTCTGAGCGCTATTCATCAGTCAGCATAAACCGTATTGCCATAATTGCCCCACAGGCCTCATCTCTAATCATTGCCTCATACTCAGAGGGCAGATACTCAGAAAGAATGGCATTTATTTTGTATTGTGATATACTGCTTTGGGCTAGATTAAACACTTTTTTGAATGTTTTTATCATGGATTTCTGTAAACAAGCAGACCTAACACAACAAAACCTGTTGTTTCATGTTTGGAGCTTTAGGTCTTTGCTTAGAAACTTTGCATCCATTTTTCTGGCCTCAGCTCAGGTAATGACACTACATGCTGGAAGTAATAGAGACTGGTGCCATTCATTCGTTTTGATCTCTCTCATGCAGCTGTTCTGGACATTGCAGGCACATGAAATACAGTGCATATAACATATCATTTGTTACTTCCATCTGGCTTTTTGGGAAAAAAAATGAAATTTCTGGTACATGTAAAAGGGTGCTGCTTATGGACTAAGCTCAGGATAGCCACCTAGCTTCACACTCAGCTACCATTATCACTGTATCCAAAAGAAAGTAGTGTAGAAAACAGAGGTGCAAAACTCTCTTCATAGTACTGACATACTAGCTTCAAGGGCAGTCATGACATACACAGATATGGCAGATGTAAGGCAACATGTACATTCAATATCTACACTCACTATTTGATTTCTAATGGATGCCATTCTTCATTGACTTCAGTAGTGCTGGTCCTGGGATGGATGGATGGCACACAAGAACAATTGTCTCTTAGATAATAAATATGTGTTTATTCAATAGCTCTTTTTTAGCTTTTTATGTTAAATATTAAGAATAAAAGTTTCCAAGTGCTAGAGAAATTAGCTTTTTTACAAAGCAAAATTTAAATTTAATTATTTTGGCTATTTGATATGTTCTCTGAATGCAAACTTGTGAAAACAAATTTTTGCCATCAAAATTTCATTATATCTGTTTTTTTTGTTTTCTGATTTATTGTTACATTACTTAATGTGCTTTTTTATGCCTGTAAAAATGTTGATGAGTATAGAAAGAAATATTAGTCTCTAATTTCCATAGATCTTAGTTGGAATTGAAGTTAAGGATTTCTGAGATTAACCCCTTTTTCTTCAGGTAGTCTTATCTCTTATTCCCTGTCTCAGTGTTGGAATTCTTAAATTTCCCTTTTCATGCTGTCCACATGTCCACAATTCATGACCCGTCACTGAAGGCGTCTCCCCCACATAATGCCTGATGCAGAGCTCTAGATCTTCCATATAAACATCTTTCCATATAAACAAAGATTAAGTACTGTATCAAGGCTTGCACTGAAAAAAACCCCCAAACAAAACTAGACTTCTTGACCTGTTTAGTAAGAGGAGGGGACATCCTGCTTGCACCAAGTGTTAATGCAGCTCTATCAGCTGCTCAATGACCCTGAGACTGCTGGTTTCAGTTCCGTAGAGAGCTGCAGTCAGCTGGAGCTTATTCATTTGCCATGCTCGAACAGGTTCCAGGTTGTAACTCCTGCCCAGCTGAAATAGATGTTGGTGAGACCAGGATCAGACCTCTGTATTAGTATAGACAACAGAGGTGAAAGATGGAGAAAAAGAAAACAAGAAACTTATTTTCCCTATTTTTGATAGCTCAGTCAAATCTGATTAGTTTAATCATTATTTAGCATCATCTCACCAATTTTGAGCTGATTTGGGATTTGTAAAGATGTGTTTCCAAGACCTATGAATTTTAATTGCCCTTGCATAGGGGATCTGACATAAACTGTTTCCAGCTTCAAATCAGGTTCGGCAGCTGGGACATGCACTCCAAATTTCTATCCCTTCTGGGGGGTAAGGGGAGCTATGAGCCCCTAGTCAGTGCTCTGAGAGATATCCCTGCCCTGCCAACAGGGAAAGTCAAAAACTTCCTTCAGCAAGAAGCTCGTCTTTGTCAGCTAGCTGTCTTCATATTTTCCTATATTGCTGTGCTCAGTAAAATAAGCAACAGTAAGTTACGTAAGCTTCCACTTTACTAAAACTATGAATCCTGAAGATAAAGGATTTGTTAATCAGTTTTTAAGTTCTTTGTCTAGAAGGTGATAAATTTCCTCTTTATCCCAAGAAGGTTGTTTTGGCTGCCCCAAAATGGCAGATGAACCCAGTGTACTACGAAAAGAAGGAGACTGTCAGTCTGAATTGTTGGGTCCTAAGAACTATGGTAGTTTGAGAGTCTGTGGTACCCTCTGCTTCCTCATGACACTTCCTCATTACTCCCTTTCCAAGCAGAGGAAATAAATTAGGGGGAGGAGTGAATGTTTTTTGTGGTTATATAGTGAAAAATAAGAACAGAGTATCACATAAAAATTTGAGACTAAGTTGCCAGCAGTATAATATTCTCCTCCTCTTCTGAGCATTAGAAAGTATTAGCTACAAAGTATTTATAAAAGGTATTTACTTCCAAGGAAGAAGGAAAATGACAAAAGATAGGAAATACTGTATTAGTGTCTGTGACTGTTGTGCATTCTCTAAGGCTTCAAGGAGGTTGAGTTAAAAACGGAAGCTTTTATTTCCTTCCCTTAGAACAATGGAAAAATCTTTTGCCGTTCTGGTAAACCTGAATGAGATAGAAGTAGGAAAGAAAGAAAAGAATTTCAGTTCCTTGAGTATGTGGGTCCATTTGGGGACTCTAGTTTTTATTATTTAATAGAGGGGGGGAAATAGATATATATTGCAATAGAAATATTTCAGTCCACACTATTCCTTTTTCTTCTTTTTTTTTTTCTTTTCTATGAATAAACTACATGCTGCAAGGCAAAGTAAAAAGTGGAAGGCAATAGGTAAGATTTCCTTCTATGGTCGAGTGACATACTGAAATAAGCCTTACTGTTTATCTTTCTTACATCATCCTGAAACAAATCTTTATTAATTCTCTGTTTAAAATAGAACACAATGTGTGTCCTCATAATGGGCTATATCCGGCCATCAATATTTTAACAGATCCCCCATGGACTGTAATGTGGAGTCTGCTAAAAAATTGATGATACCATTATGCTCAACTGCAAGTATATTTATAGCTTAATTATTTTTCTTTGTATTCATTCAAATTTCTGTCTATGAGAAATTAAAGTGCCCTGGTTAAACTAATTAATTGTGAACACATTGTGCTTTGTTTATTTTGGTAATGTTTGCTTTGGTCTGAAAACCTGTCAGAAATGTTCAGGCTTTCCTGCTGTGGATTAACACACAAAAGTTCAGCAGCTTAGTACGGATTCAAAAGACAAATTACAGCAAAAGTAATTTGCTCTGATTATAGGAAGCAATTGTTATAACTAAGTGTAATGTATGTACAAGTAGAGCCTTGTTGAATAAAGCTGCATAAAAGAGAGGAAGGAAGACTAGAAATTGCAGAACAGTAAACTTACGATAAAAACTGAAATAGAAGAATTTGTGAAAAATTCCTATATTTGGCCTTCTGACTTTCATCAATGTTCAGAGAGCTGGGGAATAAAGTATATGACGTTTCAGCAAATACCATAGAATTTCCACTAAAGAAGTATGTGCTTTAGAAAATAATTTTCCATGCCATTTAAAATTTAAACAAACAAATTTATTGCAAAAAATGCACTACAATTTATTTATGGGGGACAACTTTCCAAAATAAGAGAGTGATTAGGGTAAATTTCTGGGTTGCATTACATTGGACTAAGCCTCTTAGCTGCAGTTTTCCTTTATTAACAGCCTGAATTTCTTATTTCTGAGTATTTCCCACCACTGAGATATGGAATTAATTAATTGCTAGCTGAATTTAAGCCCATTCTGTCTTTCTCTATCTTCTCTTTGTTTCTCTTGGTAGCTTTTTGAGTTTTTCTTTCCTTCCCTCCCTTTCGTGCTTTGCCGCTCTTGGAAATCTTTTAATTTACTCATTTCAGAAACCACCTGCAAGATAAGTCTTGGTAACTATCAATGAACAAGATGATCAAAAGCTTTGTGAATATGATACTTGTAAATTTTTTTTCATCATATATGCTCACTGTAATTTAGTTTTTTAGACTTTCACACTCCATAAATACATATATAAGCCTGTTTTAATTTTTTTTTCAATTGTTCAGAAACAGTTTATCATTATAGTAGATGTATATAGCTATATATAGGCTTTTTACATTCATTTTTAAGGACCTAATTTTGGATGGCTAGATTTTTATGTGTCTCTCAGAAAGTTTTTTCAGCCCATAACAAAAAAACAGGACAAGCCAGCTGAGCAAAACTGAGTAGAAAGGACATCACCCTTCTGCAGTTTTTTAGAGAATGTAGGAAGCTTTGGGCTAGGCTCTCTGAAATACTGAGTACCTCTCACACAAACAATAGAGTGGAGCATTCTAGACATCTTGATTTTAAGCAGAAAATCTCTTCTTTCCAGCAAAGTTTCTGTCAGGAATGGAAAATGGCAGGTTATGAATGATGATTTTTGTAATCAGAATGAAGAACTGCTCCATCATAGCCTCCCGTCTTTACCATATTAAAGCTGAGCCTTGATATCCCTTCTGGGGTGCAGCAGGAGAACACATACAGTATTCCTTTTTATGCTGCAGTGCATTCAAATCATTACTCAATAAATATTGCTGGAAAGATCTGTTGCAGTGACAACATTCAGTTTTGCTGTTGTTCATCCATAGTGTGGCAATCTATGTACACAAAACCATTGGGCATCTGTTTTGCCAAGGTACTTACACACAAAATCAGATTTAACTTTTGTATCACTACTAACCTACTAATTTATGAGAGAACAAAAGGCAAGCAAAATTTTTCTCATATATATTTCTCAGCAGTAAATCAAAATAAACATACAAGTTTAGGAACTGTACTCTTGCTTTTTGCAGTGCTGCAGGACCAGTGTTGTCTAAGTTAGTTGCTTCATGAATCCTTTGGTCTTGCAAACCAGGGAAGACACACAGAAACTTAAAATGTTTTCAGATTTATGCATAGAGTTTATAAATACCTATATATGTGTTTGTGTATAGAAAATTATCTAACCCATTTAGGCCAGGTTACAAATGAGCCCTGTTTTCAACAAATTAAAGAATCCAATATCCTATAGTAGACAAAAGCTCTCTCTTTTTACAACTGCACAAATGTCAATTGCTCAAAACAGGCCGAATGACTAAATGATAATTCTCTGTTCCCCACCCTGGTGCATGAGAAGCACTGCAGTGTGGGTGGTATACTCTTGCCATTTTTGGGCCACCAGTATGAGACATACCACTCTGAAGGTTACAAAAATATTTGCATCAGTGTCTTTTTATGGAGTATTTATCTTTACATAGCTCTTTCAGTCTGCTAGTTGGTGTAAACCTGCAATATGAAAACATATCTTGAAAAAGCAAAAAACAAAAGAAAAAAGAAAAACCACAACCAAATTTAAATTTACACAACACAGTGAGGGTGAACATGCCCAGTCTGGTTTCTTTATAGTTACTTTCAGCAGATCTGCTTACAAGTGCCGTATGCTGATATGTCTCATTGATACGAGACAGGACAGTAAGAAACAGAACATGCAGGATTTTTTATAAGAGGCTTGAATTTAGCATTGTCGCATTTGCATTTACAACTTAAAGATGAACTTGATGTTTATGCTGTGACACAATATTAGGTCAATAGATCAAAAAAATATTAATTATAGTTTCAAGGCTGATGCACCAGTGTTTGTTATTGTTGAGATGCAGATTTTTTACAAGTGTAAGTTTTGCACTAATATCATATAATTGATTGAAGATGATCTTTAATACTATTTAGGAATCTTTTAGGAACATTAACTATTCACATAAACTATTAGACTTCCTAACTTTAGTAAAGGCACTAAGTTTCTGGAATAAAGCTGATCCTACTAGCTACATGATGCTAAACCTTGCTTCAGTATCATTTAAATGAACCATAATTATAGTTACAGTTGAATCACAACACCTGCCTAAGCTGATTGCAGTAAAAAAATCAACAAATAAGCATAGCTTCAAAGGAATAAAATTAAACCTACCAAATCCCTATGCCTACTCCAGTAAAGCTGTGGGAAACGGATTAGAAAATAGCTCAGTGAGATATGTTTTGAGGCAGACAACATAATATTCCTTTTTTTATTTTTTGTATTACATGGTAGAGCAGAGAAGCTTTAAAGCATGAGCTTTAAACTGACAATTCAGCTGGTGTTAAATAGTCCTTGGCTGGAGTAACACCAAGAAAACAAGTTTTGCATCTCTCTTGGTCCTCTATCTTAAATCAGTACTGGTAGACACACCCTTCAATCTTCTGATGCCATCATGTAGAGGGCATGCAGAGTTAGAAGAGGGCACAAAGAAAGCTTCCAAATTTCCTGTATTTACTGCCTCTTGAGATTGATTTTTGTCTGTTTGGAGCAAAATTACATACTTCTGCTGTAGGTGAAGTAGAAAGAATCCTAATAACCAGTCTTGTAATCGTTATAAGAGAGTTAACGCTAATGTTATCTAGCATGTAATGTCAATTTATTGATAGAAGTACATTTATCCTTTTAATGCAGCAGTCTAGGAAGCACTGGGGATTTTAACAGGACAGAACTGTTTTTTTGTAAGAATCTGATTCAGATTCTGCATATCAATCATGTCTTAAATTGTCAGCTCTTACTCTAAACTTAACATTCAAGCAACACAGCAAAACAACTTTAGTTCTGAACTCAGTGGGGTGTGAAATGCCAGCATAGCAAGAAAATACCATTTCTTTGTGTAGAAAGAGACCATCAGACCATCAAAGATGTCAGGATTAATATAAAATGGGTTGTCAGAAGTACTATCTGCACTGAAAAACCAAATAAACAGATTTCAAAATGGAAGTTAAATGCTTTTTCTTTTAAAGTATTAAAGACCAGCTATAAGTTCGTTTCTGTGTCAGGAGTAAAAACTATTCCATCTGGTAGGACAAGGAAGATTCCATGCTCTAGTCACAGTGAACACAGTTGGCTTTGCTGAAAACTCTGTCTACACTGCACATTGCAGTACAATGTAGAATTACCAGAGTTATGTATAAAAGGAGGACCTTGAACACTGGGAGGAATAAAGCCACATTAGTTAAGATTTCTGCTTGGATTAATACATACTGCTTTTCATCACAGGGTGTGTATATTAAAATGCCAGTTGGATTATCTGCAAGGGGAATGTTGCTATAGTGCTTCTAGTTTCCCATCTGGTGCCAGCATGACTCTGTGCTGGGATGTCTCGAACCACATTTCGTAGGCAAAATTAATGCAGATCAGTATGTGCTACTCCAATTACATAAGAGTCAATTTACCTACACACTAGTGATGCCTTGAGTGGCTACCTAGAAACAGAGACTAGACAGTAATAAGGGAATAAAGGTAGGTATTTAATTGAAAGGCCTTCAAAGGTGCAAAGGTGGGGAGTCAAAGGCTTCAAGTTGGACCCCAAGCTGAACCCCAGTATGGATGACAAGTCACGAGTTCCCCACACCTTTATAGGTTTGGTCCATTTGCATATCAGCATAAATTCACCAATTAAAACTTTAGCTAATGATGTAACTTCCCTTCAGCTTGCCCCCCCTTTATAGGCTTTGGGCCTGGACAGTTTAGGTGTCCTCGGAAAGCAAACCTAGAGATATTTTGTGATGTCTACAGCAGCTAACAGGTTACAAGACACTTCAGAGTTACACACCAAGCAAAGAAAGACTTGAAAAATACAAGAGTTAAAACTTATGGCATCACCAGTAATCTGAAGATTTGTTGAATCTGTTGCTTGTCACAAATCCAGACTGAGGATGTTGCAGAGGAATTGCTAAGGCACCATCTCATGGGAACTTTTAGCCTTTGCTGCTCACAAGGAAAAAAAAAAAAGGTGTGGAAAGCACCCTTTTTTGCTTCCAAAGATATTGAAAAACTGGCGTGGAAAGCCACCAGAACGTTTGGCAGGCTGGAGCATATAGTGTGAAAAGCTGATAGACCTACATTTGTTCAGTCTGGAGAAGAAGATGCTCATAAGCATCTCACTGATTTATTTTTTCCTTCATGAAAGTCTATACAGATGTTGGAGCCAGAATCTTCACAGTGCACACTGCAAAAAGTGTCAAGATAACAGACACAAACTTCATCAAGAGAAATACAGGATAGTGAGAGGAAAATCTCTTCACAGCAAGGGTGGTCAAACACTGCAGCAGGTGGTCCAGAGATGCAGCAGGGTCTCCATCTTTGGAGAAGATATTGGATATTGGAAACTCAAGTGAGAGGCGGCTTCGGTGATGATCTAACTGAAGTTAGCCCTTTCATGAGCATGGGTCTGGACCGGGTAACCACCAGCCCGTGCGTGTCTGTGACTTTTAGTGGACTATGCAATTTTACCTGGCCTTGAAATATACATACTCATATCCATTCATCTAAACTCTTTTACCCTCTGAAGGTGACCACATGCACGCTGAACACTGAGACAGTTCCTGGCTTATGCTGTCAACTGAACTATTTGGGAAAAGAGTAGCTAGAGCAGGAAAGTACACCAGGGATTTTAGTAATATTTAAAACTATGAAAGTTATTGATCAGCCTGTGATCAATGCTATGGTCTGATTTTCCCATTTAGTTATTATCTTGTGCATATTCATGCTAATGAGAGTAAGTAATATAGCTTAAAATCAGATGTGATCATCCAGGTGAATTCATCCCATCTGCATATGTTTTATATTTAAACCATTTGAACAGTTGCTATAGTGTCTCAATTCCATTAAGAGATTTTCTCCTATCCAAACGTAAAGATGAATTAGTAAAGTGCCCCATAAATATCACTAATAGCTGAAAATAGCTATGTACGTAATAAATATTTATAAGTCTTATAATTAAAAAAAAAAGGTTTTAATTCAAATATGTGAAATTTTTTTGTTTTCCTAGGGATGAATTAATTTGAAAAGGTATTGTCTAAACAAAAAGTGTGGCAATTCTTTTTTTTTTGAAATACAAAGGTCTTTGGTACAAAGTACTTATCCAAGAACTAGTTTGAAAGTCTTCTTTTTGTTTTTAAGTTGTCATAGAGCCAAATTCTGCTTTCAGAGCAAAGCATGTGGCTACACTGGAGGCAGCAGATATGAAATCATTGAAAGCTGTACATAAACATAATTTTACAATATGCTTCAAACTTTTTAGTACTTCTGCCTAGTATTTTTCAACAAATCATTAAATAATCTAAATGCAAAGCTTTATTCTAGCTGGTTTTTGATATGTTTTGTATCAGCAGCTGACTGGTACTCAGCATGCAACAGTAATGAGTGGCTGACTTTGCAGTATGATCAGCAACCATTGTTTTTTGAGATGAAAGGTCCCTTGGGCTCAGCCGTGCAAAATGCATAGCATTCTGGCTTCAGTTCTGCCAACTTGGTCAACATATATGTGATATTAAACATCTGAGTCAGCTCACAAAAATAATGAGGTTGCACTTGCATTCAAGGATAAACACACACTAAAACGTCTTTCTGAGCACGGCACACATCGTCCCTCAGGACTCGCTTTCTACCTTATGTGCTTATGCGTGAGCATCAACTTGTCAGCTACTCCAGTAAATCACAGTTTTGCTCTTATCAGAATGGCTGACAGCAGCTTGGGAAATATGAGTTACAATACATGTCAAGAATTTGTGTTATTGTTTGCTAACAGAATGAAAGAGGTCATATCCATAATTGATACTGATGTGCAGGCACGATCGATTGTCTGTATTGTAGATTCATACAGCACTGATCAAGTCAGAGGGTGTTTCCTGCAGGTTAATAGCTAGCTGATAGTCCAAGCCCATTCACAGTTATAGTGAGAAAGTAAGTTTGATTTTAAAGCGTTGCAGCTACAGTGCTAGAAATACGTGCTCTCCAAACCAATGTTGAAAACAGAAACTGTGTGGTTGAATACTCTTTCACAGCTGAAGAGTGATGACTGCTTTTCAGTGAAGAGGCAGCCATATCCTTTTTTCCTGGAATATATATGCAAGCCATGATTTTTGGTGTTTTTACAGAGCTGAAAGTTGTTTTTCCACACTTTTGTCTTTTATTTAGGAGATGCACAATTTTGCAGCAGACCAAAGCAGACTGCTTGGGTTAAAGTAACATAAGGTCTTTCACCCTGTCATATTATTTGCTGCTCTTATTGCAAGCTTTAAAAGTGAACCACATCATTACTTTTCATTAGTTTATTTTATAAACCAACCACAACTTCACATACAATGACATTGAAAGGACCATGCTTTCAATGCCTGCATTTTCATCAGGTGTTTTCAACTTGCACTGTAAAGGTTTAGAATATTTTACTGGTGTTTTTGAAATCCATGTAGCTGATGAGAAATTGATTTTGTGAGTGCTGCAGTACAGGATTCCTTTCTGTCCTATCCTGCAAGGGCTGGCTGGATGTCTGACAGTACGGTTGATGGCAGCTGTGCACTCTCCTCCTTTAATACATGGCGAGGACACTGGCCAAGGCACACTTGTGAGGGTACATTATAAATGTATTTTCAAATTTGAAGAGCATGGTGATGAATTAGGATATACGCTACAGAAGAGGGTGCTGACTTGGAGTTAGCAAGTCACAGACCTTTTCTGCTGACTCCATCATCCATTAAGAAAATGCTTGATCTCTGTCTCTCTCTCATCTGACATTTCAGAGTGCACTGTGGGAAAGAGAAGTTCCAATTGAAATTCAAGCCAAGTAAAACAGAAGAGAAAAATGTTGTCTGTGAACTGAAAAACTGGGTTAGAAGTTTGCGTAGATGGCAGGGGCTCCAGAAGGTCAAACTTTTGAAATCCTAGAGTTTGACAAATAACTAAAAATAACAATGAACTTAAAACTTCCATCTTTTATTTTTTTAAACTTTTTTAGTTCTGCTACAGCTTAGGATATTTGCCACTGTTTAAAATAAATAACTTGTCCATAATGTGCTCAAAAAGAAAATAAAACAAAACCCCAGCAACCCACCTTGAGTCACTTGGTTAAGCAAGCAGTGTACTTACTTATTCCCATGTAATATACGCATATTTTTTGAACATTTTCATATCCCCAAGTACATTTTTGTGCCCAAAGCTGAATAAATAGCTAATAATATAACAGCTAAATAGCTATATAACAATATATATTAGCTAATAAAGAAAATAAACATTTAGCTAATAATAGCTAAATAGCTATATAATAACTATTATAGGCTATTGCTGTGTCTGTAGTGGATACTGATAACAGAAATTGAGAACAATTATGGAGTATCACCCAATTAGCTGGAATACATACACTGAGTTGTCTGAGACAAGCTACTTAATAAATGTGTAGAAAACTTTATGGAGATTGCTAAAAATCTGCAAGGGAAACACTATAGCACATTTGTGGCAATGTGACATATTGAATGATGTACATTCAATATATTTTTTCCTGTGATTCGTAGCTTTTATTTACATTAACTAATTGCACAGCAGGCCTCAGAGATAGAAAAACAACCAAAAAAACCCTACTGGCAGATCCTCTGGCAATATTGCTAATGGACAACATGCATAAGCATTAAGAAATTGGACTTCCATAATGATTGTAATTTGCTTATATACTAAATGTAAAACAGGAAAATATGGCTGAGCAAGGAATTCTGAATCTGCTAGTATTCATTTAGGGTTGCAAGTCCAAGGGCAGTTCTTGGGTCATATTCTTCATTTGCCAAGAAGTGTTGGACCAGATGATCCTTGGGGTGTCTTTCAACCCGGTATTCTGTGTTTCTGTCATATGATCATCTATCAGTATATGGCTTGTGTTAGAATACCCCTGGCCTTGAAATGAATTGATCTTTATTTACACCGACACCTATGACTGACCTGAAGATCTTCCTAAAATCCATATTCAAAGATCATTAATGTAAGGACTCCTCCACAGTGTCCCTGGAAAATCACCTGGTATCAGGTAAACAACATTCCTTTTTGTCAGATTTTTAGAATTTATGTGTTAGAGTTTACTGGAATGCAGGATGTTTTTAAGTATTAACATAACAGTTCAATCTTGCAGCCCTTCTCTTCCCTGCCCCTTCTCAAAGCTGTTTTAAGTGGACACAACTCAGAAAGGGAAAGCAGTCACTCTCAGGGTAATCACTGAAAGAGTCTTACCATGAGAGTTTAACCATCTCACAAAGATGATGAGGGGATGGGAGCACGTCTGTTAGGAGGAAAGGCTGAGAGACCTAAGCCTGTTCAGCCTTGAGAAGAGATGACTGAAGAAAAGGGGATCTTATCAAGGCATACACTTACTTTAAGGGCAGGTGTTCAGAGGCTGGGGCCAGACTCTTTCCAGGGGTGCCCAGTGACAGGATAAGGGGCGATGAGCATAAACTGAAACACAGGAAGTTCCATCAGAATATGAGGAAAAACTTTTTTCCTTTCAGGGTGACAGCAGTGGAACAGGCTGCCCAGAGAGGTTGTGGACTCTTCTTCCGTGGAGATACTCAAACACCATTTGGATGCAATCTTGAACAACCTGGTGAACCTGCTTCATCAGGACAGTTGGACTAGATGATCTCCAGAGGTCCTTTCCAACCCCACCCATTCTGTTATTCTCCAATAAGGGACAAATGCAAAATAAAATCTTTGCATGATGGACAAATGCAAAAAACCATTCCTCTAAGCATATTCACATAAATTTCCATTCAGTCAGGTACATAAACAATGCAACATAAAATAATTTAAAATAGTGTTAACCAGTTAAAAATAATACTTCTTAACAAAACCCACAGAACACAGCATTGATATCGTGCTCAGAAAGACTACTTTTTCTGTCTTTTTTATATTTTTCATCAGGAATATCAAAACACTGCATTTCTTTTCATATTGTTTGACTTGAATTGGAATGCTGAATTTCATTTGACTGTCTCCAAACGTTTAACATTCTGTCACTTCAATCCTTTCAGGGGTGAGGGAGAGGTCTGCAATGGTGCCACAAATATTGTGGTATGGAAGACAATGTCTACTTTATTTCTCCTATACTGGCATTCCTGTTTGAACTATTGCCTTCAATAAAGCTAGGGCAGATTACTCTTTGCCTGAACATCAGAGTGCACAGGAGAGTCAGCACAGCTGACTGTGAATCCTAGAAGAAGACAATGCTTTGATTTCAGTACACCTGGGCTGCTCAGGGGCTGTGGCTGAGCCAGTACTCACCTCACCGTCTTTTGTACTGACTATATGTGTCTATGGCAGCAGGAACAAATTCAGGAAATACCTGGGAGGGGAGTACACAAGGAGTTCTCTGTTGCCATGGCTACCTGCACTGCCATCCTCTAAAACCAGTGTCAGTATTTTGGTCTTTTGTTAATGTCTGCAATGGAATAAACCTGAAAATAATAATAAAAAGTAAATTTCATTTCACATGCTTTGTGTACTCTGGATTATGGGAAGTTATGAAACCATGATTTGTCTTAAAAAAGAAAAATCACCATGAAAGGCACTAAAATGCCAGAGTTGATTTCCACTTTTGCTTAAATTGTATCAATTATTTATTCACGATTTGCAAACATTGTTTCTTGATTACAACTGGATTTTTCACTTGCAGCTATTCAAACATGACATAATTAAATATAACAGGAGTAGCATTTAACCCACATAAAAATCATCATAATCTGACAAAGTGCTAAGTAAACTTTATTAGTCCTTTTAACAGACCAAGTGAGACTATCCAGAAGCTTTCTTAAGATATTGTGTAGTAGAGCCTATTAAGGAAAGAATTTACTGAAGCTTATATAGTAATACGTAGTCAGAGAGTGGGATAAGGTCTTATTGGTGACATAACATGAGAAAATATAAAAATATCCAACTGATTATAAAAACGTGTTAGAGGAACTGCCTTTCAGGTTGGTTCTGAAATGTTAGGCTTAAACAGTTCTTAGACACATGGCAGGAAAGCAGCTCTGGGAATATAAAATTTTATGAATTCTACAGAACAGCTGTCATCATTGGTCTGCATATTTTGTAGCTAATTGATTGTTATATCCCAAAACTTGAGGATTAGCTAAGAGAGCAAGACTCTGTGACCAGGACACAGAGACAAAGGCCCTGTGCAGCAGAGTTTTGCCTTCCTGGAAGCACTGTGAAGTTGGGACAATCCCTCTCCTTCTGCAACAGTATACTGCAATGTAGTCAATACATTATTACTGGCTGTTATCTTTCGTTAATATTATAAATAGTCTGGTGAATTTAATTTTAATAATTCAGAATTACAAATAGCAAATTTTCAAAGTAAAAAAGCTCAAAACTTATTCTGGACCTTATTTGTAACCTACCTCATTTGCTGCTTTTTGACTATTCATCTCTTAATTAAAGTATCAAGACTCAATTAGATTGGATTCTACTGAATAAAATCCTCGTAAACTGTGTTTTTAGATTATCATCAGTATATAAAAAAGACCTCAGAATAAAAAAAGTACCAGCCATATAATTGGCTTGTTGACCTATATAAGGAAATAAAGATATATCATATCATATCATAGGAGAAACTCAAGTCTGCTGGTCACACTGGAGGATGTCAGATATTTAAATAACTCTTCACAATCTTTATGGAAAATCTCATAGAAAGTTTTCTGAAATTTTCTGCCAATTCTTGCTAAAACTTGGGTTTTTTCAATCCAAGCTCCTATTTCCTAGGGCTATTTTCTTAATAAAAATGAATAAAACTGGGCAGTAACCAGCTGAGTACTTCCACAAGCCTCCTGGTATACGAAGTTAGTGAGGGCAATATGCAAGAAAATACACTAAGAGCAATTAAAAATTTGCACCTTCAGACAAGTCCATTTCCTCTGCTGCTTTAACATCTAAGTCTAGCACTAAAACTTGAATTTCCTATCCTATCTATAGTATAAAGCATGTCAGTATAATCAGTTTCAGAAAAAAAAAGTTGACTCATGGAGTCAGGTTTTGCTTTGCATCTGACAGAGTTGTGCAGTGGATATGTCACTGTAAACTTGTCTCAAGAAAGTTTCAGGTGGGGTTTAGGGAATTTAAAATACCTGTAGATGAATCAAAGAGCTTTGATGGCAGCTATTATGGCAAGTTATTTCAGTGAAAAAATTACTGGTGAGAAGTGGGGAAAGGTTTTCACAATAATTATATGTAATAATAGAAGTAGCTGGAAGAGCAACATAGCATTTTAATTTCCCTACATATATTTTTGGACTTAACTGCCCCCCAGCCCAGCAGATAATGGGCAGATCCAAAAGCTAGCTGTTTGCATCCTCAAAGGCACGGATATAAAACTGGCTGGTTTATAACCACAGTTTGTGAGATTGCTGCATTCCTGGAGCAGTGTTCAAAGTACCGTGCAAGGCACCAGGTCAAAGATTGTTGAGATTAAATCCAGCCCCCAGCAAGAGCTGTCAACTGTTTCATGTAAAAATGACATTGACTGATCCTGTGGAAATGAGCTTCTTCTGAACTAGGATCAAATATGAGAGACTTACTTTCTGCTGGAAATTCGAATCCCATTCATTAGTATTTCCTACTAAGAATTAATGTTTCCTACTAAGTTAAAATGTAACCTCTTCAGTCTAGGAAAACTGCTATTCAGGGACAACAAACTCACTTTTAATGTATAAATTTATGGTATTGGCTGGAAGTTTATTCCAAAAACACAAATCCTGGATAACTTCACGTGATAGCAAAGATTGCATACCATCATACAAGCAATGAGTAAGTACAAACTCCCAGTGGGAGAGAGGCACATAGCAATTTGGAATGACTATGAACATAAAATATTACCAGCCTGTGAGGGAACAAATCAGGCAGGTTTATCCCATAGTACCATTTGTTTCCCTTTGGTTCACACAAGATTTAGGATTTTTATTTATGGAAATGAGGTTGAGGTTAGATCTACACAGAAACTTAATGAAATACTTTTGGTAGCTTTGGAGAGATGGGGCTCATCAGTGACTGTTTGGTACAGGGTGGAACCTGCCTGGGGTTGTTGGGCACTGCCAGAACTGCAGTGATCATATTCCAGAGAATAAGCATTGGAAATGGGATAAGGGGAATATAACTAGTACTGCTTCCGCTGCCTGTGCAAATATCCTGATTGAAGCTCATAGCAGAAGGCAAATAAAATAACTTTGATGATCAGGCTATATATATTTATCTGTGACCTTTTTCTGTCAGAGGATCAAATGATTATTCTAAACAAAACTGTGAGTGGTATCTATTTTCACATCTATATTAAGAATATGTAGCAATGCATGCCAAGATTTCTCAATTTTCATTTATTGTTTTGACATCAGCAAGCAAAAGTAGGTGTCTTACACCACCATATGACAAACAACAGATGATATTGCATGGTCACTGTGGAAACTGCGTTTCTGAAAATGAGGTTCATATTTGTGCTTTTTTAATGAAGATACACTGTAGCATTTTTTCAGTGTGCTTACTGTAACTTTGGTGCCAGATTGCAGGAGTTACAAGTAAAAAGACGGTGCAAAAAATAGCTGGGATTCTTTTATTTTCTTTTTTTCTTTTTTTTTCTTTTCTTTCTGAAGTCACCATTCAAAGTTTAAAAACTGTAATATTCTACATGGAAGAAACACACTTTCCAGCAAGAAGGTGGCAGTTCACTGATCTTGGTAAAAGTACCTTAAGGACAACAGAAAGCACTCACTGATTTTAATGGGGAATGGTCATCTGATACAGGAAGTAGATTCAAAAATATACATTTTCTTTCTTTCAGAATGTACTAGGTGTTGATTCAGTGATGGTGTTCAGAGGCTGTGCAGAAGACTGACAGTGTAGTTACAGAATAGGTTGTTCACCATACAGCAAAGCTTAGTAGCATTGTAATAAAGGCACAACACTCACGTAGAAAACATTCTACGATGAAGAATACAGACTCCACCCTGGCCAAGGAAGTGTTATTAAGCTGCTGTTGATTTAAATAATCCTCTCCTATTTACTTTTAAAATTATTGCAGAAGAGAGGTGTCCATTCAGTTGATAGAGGCTGAAGGAAGTCTCTCTCCTTAGCTGGTGCCATTGTGAAATTCCAGGGTGCATGGGCATGGCCAGGTTTTCTCATCAATCAGTTGCTGCCAGCTATGGTTGCACAGGTATAGAGTGTTTCTGTCACTGCATGGGACTGAACAACGCAGGGTTGTGGTGATTCAATGATGCAGCTCCACTTCAAAGAACTGAAAAGGCTGATATAAATAGTACACTTTGAAGAGGATATCTCTGGAGCAGTCTGCAATTACACTTCGACAATGTGTGGCCACGTCCACTGTGGCCAGGTCCTTTGTTTTTCCCTCTTTTGGTGAGTCCTTTTGATCACATTGAGTCAGATAAGGCCAAAGCCCTGTTCCATGGAAGCTGCATCTATACTGTTGAATGTCATACTGAGCTGGTAGTCCTGGAAAGAAGAAAGTGGTGTTAGTAGGATGTGCCTCTTAGGGCAGTTTCTGAGAAGCAGGACCAATTCTTCTGGGCACAGTGGTGTGGTAATGCATGCCTCTAGTGTCTCAAGTAACAGCATCTTGCAGTGATGCAGAGTCACATATGTGTGCACTAAGGAATTTTTAGAGTCAAAGTATGTAGCTCTGTAATTCAGTTTGGTGCTTATCCACTGCAGGAAGAAAAATATTCTTATTTAAGTACTGAGATTTCTTTTATGCTGCACATAGATTGCTGGAGCTTCTCAAACAAACAAAAAAAAAAATACAAAACAATAAACAAACAAAAAACACGAAACAAAAAAAAGAAAAAGGGAAAAAAAAAGGAAGAGCTGGGAGCATTAGTGACCAGACTGTGACTTAAGTACCTAAAATACTTTTCACATTTGTGTTGTTCAGTGCTCAGCTCCTGCCAAGCCTCTGAGAGGTCTGTGCATTCTGAGATCTGGATGCTTCGATACTAAATTTCTTGTTGCACCTGAAGTTCTGTTTCTGAATATGTCAGAAGCACCTTAATGTGTCTGTGGATGCTGGTGGCTAACCTCCAGATCCACAATCCTTACTGGGATACACTTACTGGGAGAACTCATGGATAAAGATATAGAGGCAATTTAATAAGGAAATCAAAATCCACTCATGCAAGCAAAAGAAAATGAGGAATTAATTCTCTGCTTCATGGGCTGGCAGCTGTTTAGCCACCTCCAGGGAGAGCAGGGCCCTATCCTGTGTGATGGTGACTTGAGCAGACAAACACCATCACTGCAAATGTCCCCCTCCTTCCTCCTTCTTCCCCCCACTTTATGCACTAAGCATAATGTCATATGGTCAGTTCCGGTCACCTGTCCTGGCTGTGTCTCCTTCCAAGCTCCTAAGCACTCCCAGCCTCCTTGCCAGCGTGGAAGTATGAAAAGCAGAAAAGTCCTTGGTTCTATGCAAGTCCTGCTCAGCAATAACAAGAACATCTCTATATTATCATCACTGTGTTCAGCACAAATTCAAATCATAGCCCCAAATCAGCTACTGTGAGGAAAATTAACTCTATCCCAGCTAAAACCAGCACTCTTATGTTCTAAGATACTTATCTTGTGTATAACCAGATACTTATCTGCTGTATAACCAAGTATTTTGTGTATCATTTGAACAAAATAACCTACTGGCATTACACCTGGTCTCCTATGCAAAAACCTAAATGAAGAAAAGATTTGCATACAAGCTGTCAATTTGAGTCCAAAATCTTTGTACTTAAAAGCCTCAGGCACTCAGAAAAAACAGTTCTTCCATGTTTTAGCAAGAATTTGAATAAACTCAAACTTTACTCTAAAGGATCAGCAAGGAATGCGTGGTAGTCAGGACCTCTTGCAGCTAGTACCTTATGCTGACTTTTAATTCGAAGGATTCTTGCTAAAAATTCTTTGGATTGATGTGGTGGCAGAACTGTTTTCCAATCTTTCACAGCATCTTCAGAAAATGAATCTGTGTGAAAAGCAGCACTACAAGGTTTCAGGCAGGTATTAGCTCCATAGAAATGGTTTTTTATTTTTGAATAACTGCAAATATCTGTGGTTTTGAGAAAACAAAATTGCAGCAATGTGAGTTTTCCTATCAGTAGAGATTTTATGGCAACTGCCTGGTGGCCATTAGTTCAACGTTTCATTTGGATGTTACTTCGTCCATGTTTACAAGCAGTTAGTGTCTTAGAATCTCTTTGACAGAAAAAACCAACAAAGACCAAAAAAGAAGCATTCCCTTATTTTAACTCTCAATAATGGTATGGCGAATTAGAAGATATGAAGGTATTTAATTTGACAAATTATGCACCCACCACTGCATGTTAAATGTTAAGCAGTGTCTCTGAAAATGGCCTTTCATTAATATTGTGCTTTACTTAGTAAATATTTGATGTGTGCCATTTTAGAGGGAGTAGCTCACTAAATTTCTTTTGCTTCCTATGGGCTAAAAGGCTAAATATCCTTAACAGTAATTTTAAACATAGCTCTGATGTCCCAGACTTGCTTAAGACTTATCTTGCCAAGGATGGTAAAGAGCATTCTAGAATGTAGCAGCTAACAAAGACCAACCTATTATTTTCTGACAACTTGCTCAGTCCCTCAAGCCCATTGCACATTATTTTTGACTTTAAGGTCTCTGCAGACACAGCAATGCTCCAATAGTCCAGATCTATCTCAGTTTTTAGCCATCTCCAGCCACTCCTTGCATGTCTTGTAGCAGATGATAACCCTTCTTTTCATAGCCAAGGGGCTAGACCAGAAAGTTGGCCTAGTGTCAAATCATCCTGAATCTGGAGGAGTTCCAATTCAAATTTTCCTCTTTGCATTAGACTACTACTCCCACAAACTATATCCTCTGTTACTCTGAGACAGATACTTTTTTCCCCTGGTTGAACTGAGCCACAGTGCAGAAAACTCCATTGGATCAGAGAGTCCCAAGATGAAGGCTGTTTTACATTAAGCAGTAGACTAATGTGGACTGCTCCAAGTGCAATTTATACTAGGCTGTATTATATTCACAACTCGTGGCCACAGTTATGTGAACTTTATTTCTGGTCCTAGGGTGGGGTTTTTTTAACTTTTGAGAATTGCAAATCCTGATTTGTTTCAGTACAAAACTGTGCTGACATTGCTTGCAGGCTACATCCACTCAGACCAGAGTAACAGATAGTTATTTGTTAAACTTTTTAATCCAATAATGTTTAAGGTTTGGTGTGCACTGTACATATTAATGGCAGGCAAACTTGATCTCTGGTTTGTATCATCTATAATAGGCTGCTCTATTATGACTGTAGTATAGCTGTGCTTATGCAACTGTGGTTTTGTCCTGTTCAGTCTGTGAACATTCTGCTTTTGCTTGTGGACATATTGATTCACTCTGAGTAATTCCTTCTCCTGTTAGAGTTGCCAACAGTGATAATTACTCTGAAAACAAACAGACCTGGGTTCAAGGCTGCCACATTTTATTCTGTGGTTTCTGAGGCAGGCAATCAAATATGAGAAGATCTATGCCAGCCCTCTCTGATTCTCCTGGGGAAGGTTTGGCCACATACACCACAAAGGCATTTTTAAAGCTTCTGATCCTTGCTAATACACTCCCAAAGGAGCCCAGAGCTGTAACAGGGGCAGGAGGCTGAAACCCGGCTGTTGTAAGCAACACACTTTTGTAATTCCTCCTCCTAAGTTGATCAGTTTATGAGTCTTTAAACCAATTAAGGTGGTTTTTTTTTTCCTGGCAGAACTCTGATTGGAGGACTGTTCCACACCCTTGCTACTGAAAACGGTAAGAAACTTTCTTTTGATTTCCTGAAGTTATGCAGAGCAAGTTCTGGCTTTTAAAATTTTCCTCTGTTGTTAATATAATTCTCGTATAACTCCGGTAGTTCTTTTCTTCCCAGGTATTACATAGGACACATCAGGCAGCATCTCTATAAAGAGCACTCAGATTTTGTCTTGCAAATTTAAGTGAATCAATCAAATATAAGCTTCTCTGGACATTCTACCCCACCCCATCACTAATTTTAACACCAAGTTTGCGCACTTGTTTTAATTAAAACTCAGTCAGTCTCAAAAATGTGTTTTAATCTTAGTACATTAAGGAGTTAGTGCCTTGCATATCTCTGCTGTTTCACAAGCTCGTTCTCACATCCATCATATGCCAAATTCACTGATTATGCAGCCATCCAGAAACTGTTGTGCTCAAGCTCATATGGAAGCTGAGGCACATAACTCCTGCTCCAATATATGCATAATAGCCTTTCATATCCACTGCCAAATATCAGTATAAATAAAACATCTAGTGTTTTATCATTCTGCATTAGAAGCATTTTAGGTTTGTAGAAGTAAATGCTTGTTAGGATTAAAAGCAATACACTTGAGACCTATGTTGTTGAATTTCAGTCTGAATCTATTAATTTACGTCAGGCTGCTTGCATGATAGTCAGGTAGTCCTGCCACTTTAAAGAAGTCTTCAGGCTTTGTCTTGCTCCATGAATCTCTTTCTATCATTACTTAACATCTTACCATTCAGTTATTAGTTTCAATTAAAAAAAAGAAACAAAAGAAACAAAGGAAGTGTCAATATTGGAGAATGTCACTGGAAATGGGTTCCAAAAAATGACATTATTTTACCATCCTTGGGGGATATGTGTTCTAAAATTATCATCATCAGCAAACTTCACAGCTGAATTGTGTATGTGAGTTTTACAGCTAAAAGAAGGCAAGAAAGTATCTTTTTTAACCTTCCACTAAGTAAAAATAGATCTCTGTTGTATCAGTTGATAGAAAAAAGTATGTTCATGACCAGCATGAGAGAACTTGGTTATCACAAGCTCCTGTCTTTGAGAACAATTGTTCTGCTTCATGGAAAAATCTCAAAGGGTTTGGGACAGGAAAGTTAATACTCATCTTCTTATTGAATGAGTCCTTTCAGATTTGCTCCAACGTGTTAAACTGTCACCTCATGTGCACCGCATATGCACATCTTTGTACTAAAATGAAGGGAGTTAAGTGTGTAATTCCTCAACAGAAGTAATTGCACTGTACTGCCAAGCTTGAGCAGAGTATTGGCATTTTATCAAGTTATATATTCAGAATAATGAAATTCAGTGAAAAATGCAAGTTACTGTCTTTGACAGGATGGGTGATATTCAAAGTCTATGAAAAGTAGAGTTAAATGTGAAAGCCTTGGTCCTTGATACTGCAGCTACCTTGGAAATCTGGGCAGAGAACTGAGAAAACGAGCTACGGCTTGGTGCTTTTATTTAGTCAGTTAACCACATAAATGCCCATGGACTATGTTCCTATATTTCACACATACTTTTGCTACAGCTCAGCAAAAATGTAGAAATCCAAAGGAAAACTGTAAAGTAAAGGCTGGCAGAGGAAATACTTGCTAGAGAAACTGATGAAAAGGCTGAACATTATCTGGCTAAAGCAGCAACTTGTCAGTTTCTGTTTCTGTTTTCTATTGGTGAGTTGCAAAGTTCTGACTCTAAATGTGAAGCTGAAAGCTATAGAAAATACTACTGTTTGATCATCAATACTAGCAATAAATTAATATTCAGGAAGAGAGCAAAAGGTGGAGGCATGTTTTGGGTTGACCCTGGCTGGATGTCATGTACCCAGTAAAGCCACTCTATCACTCCGCTCCACACCTGCACAGGGGAGAGAAAATATAAAAAAAGGCTCACGAGTTGAGATAAGGACAGCAAGAGATCACTTATCGATTATCATAATATGCAGAGCAGATTTGACTTGGGGAAATTAATTGACTTTAGTCAAAATCAGAGCAGGATAATGAGAAGTAGAACAAAATCTTAAAACCCCTCACTTCTTCCACCTGCTCAGCTCTACCTCCTCCCCCACAGTGGCTCAGGGAGACAGGGAATGGGGGTTATGGTCAGTTCATCACACATTGTTTCTGCAACTGCTCAGGGAGAGAAGTTCTTCCCCTGCTCCAGTGCAGGGTCCCTCCCATAGAAGACAGTTCTCCATGAACTGCTCCAATGTGAGACAGTCCTTACAATAGTTACTATTAATCACTACTGAGGGTGCATTTGTGCATGACTGTTGATCATGGCCATGGGTAAAACTGGAAAAAGTAGCATTGCTTATATAACATATATAGGACTCATATAACATATATAGCCACACGGATATCTTGAGTGATAGTAAATTCATTGTGTGTTGTTTATAATTCAATTCAGATTTATTCCTGAGGGATACTTTAGTATTCTGGAAAGTTATATACTTCATGTGTAAATGGACTGATACCCTGAGTATTTATACACAAATGCAATAAATTTGAGCATTGTACATTGTACATTGGAACAAAAGAATGAGGAAATGGGTTATTTCTTAGTTTGCTTGAATTACATACCACACAGTATGTGTTGACACCATAGTTGCCAGAACATATATATTCTGTCCTCCAAGCTTTCCACATAAATTAAGAACAAAGTTAAACGTTCAGGGAGAAAAGAGGAATAGAGATTTTATGTAAGCTATTCCAATATAGTATGAACATATATTAATGGATCTAAAACTTTTCGCACAGTGCATTTATTGAAGAGGTACCTACTTAAGCAGTAAGCAACAATATGGCAAATTCAGGGAGCAGATGTTTATAAATCACTGGAGAAGCAGGACTTTTTTTCATTTTCTATGCAACATTAACCTCCTTTTCTATATAATGTTCCATGGCTAGGATTGAAAAATCCTGTTGCCCAATATTTTACATCTTTCAGAAGCAGACAAGCAGAGATGTCCAAAAAATATTCTAATACTAGAATTTTTCAGAATGCAGTGACTTTAATTGTAGATTGGGCCTTGTGCACCTGTCAAGGCTTGCTGTCTTTCTCTTGTGGAAACACAGACATGAAGGAGGGTGAAGTAAAGGAAAGACAGCATAAACCCAGTCTCACTTCACCCTGTGCACTTTAGGGCATGCATGTGAACTCTGCATCTGGTGTTTGGTAGAGCACCTGGGTTTACTCCTAACTCCTGAGGCATTAACAAAAGAGCAAAGCATCTCTTTGCATATGTAGAACCCAAATATATTTTAAAATCTGCCACAGAGTACTTGTTTACAAGGAATGTTTGATTGACCTATAGATCTTGATTTTTTTAAAATGAGTTTTGAAGGGCTGTGAAAAAGAGGGGGCTGACCATTCTGCTCCATTCTGCTATACTCGGTTTTTGGCACTTCCTGCCCACTAAAAGCCTGAAGTTGGAAAAGGCTGTTATCTTTCCTCCCAGTGATCTCTTCCTAAAATTTGTAAACTTATCAATAACATATCTAAAGACAACAGTTTAGTCTTTAGAAAGGAAAGTAGGCTTTAATCTTTGAAGAATCTACATCATTGACTGTAGACTTCTTCTGGCACATTACAGGAAGGTCCTTTTCCTTCTGTGGTATGAGACTGTCTGCTGAGGCTCTAACATTGCCCTCCAAAGGGCACCAACACCTAGGGGAGAGCTCTGAAGTACCCTCTCCAAATGAACTGAGCTGTTTCTCCAGTCCTTGGGATAGGCTGGAGCGAAATCTCAGTCTCTCGCTCCCGCCAGCAGGAAGTGCTGAATGTGACTGTAAATAAAAGCATCTTTCTGGGATACCTAATGCCCCATCTGCTGTACAGGGGAACCTTGGGCCTTCGTTAAGCTCCAGGTTCCAAGGGAGACTGTTCCTAAAAGAGCTGCAAGTTAACACTAAAATAAACTACTGTATTTAAACATTAAGGCTAAATTTTCAACTTTTAAGTAGTTTGTGAGACTGGTGGAGGATCCCAGCATGTTCTGTGTTTTGTGAGCTGGCAGAAATCAGTCTGTTTGTAGTTGGATCTTTTGTGTTTGTACACAGTCAGCAAGTACTTGGCGTGATGTTATTTCTCTCTGGGATGCAAGAGAAGTTTGTTATCTTTTTTGTAACAAAACTAATAAATGTTTACAGACAAACTTGCACCAGTTAAAATAAACTGCCTTAGTGTTACATCTTTCACTAGATCACTGCAGCTCCTCTGTATACAAGTTCCCAGTCAGGTATTTGTAGGAAAATGAAGATTGTTTGTTAAAGTATTTCTCTTCACTGTTCAGTATTAACATGTAATTGAAAAATAAAAGAAAACTATTATCATGGTCAGATTGTCGTGTGAGACAAGTATTATTTCACCAATGGAAAAATTGTGTATTCCATTATTATCCCTGTAAATATATTCCGAAATTATCTCAACATAACCTAATTGTTAGAGAAGTTGATGACAATCAACTGCCTTCAGAGCAATGTGAGCTATTCAGAAAATATTAAATTCCTTTTAAATCCTAAATTGATCTGTCTCATTGTTCAGGCTGTGGTCCAGACCACCCTTAAAAACCCATTATGTTTCTCTTGATTTTTTTTTTTTGTTACTTTTATTTTGTTGACACAGATTTCAAACAATCTGCTCTAGAGCTGAATTCCATTATGTCCATATCCCTCTTTCAAATAATCACTGAGTTGACAGACATCAATAATTTAGCAAGTATATGAGAGGAATGTTTAGGAGTATGTCAATGGCACTCATTGTTCAAAGTCTCTAAAAATCTCTGAGGGCAGGGTAGATCTGATTTGTGTGAAGACTGAGATGAAGAGAATTATGTCACCTAAACCAAGGATGTTTTTTCCAAGCAAATTATAGAGTCATTGTTTTTCAAACATTCAGCAACAGAATACTTATGTTTCCATTTGGGCTGCGAAGGCAGGATTACTGCTGCTTTGCCATAGATCCAAATCCCATTTCCAGTGATATCTAGGCTATTCATATTCTAATTCTTGGAACTGCTCATTTTCTGTGTAAGTGCTTTCACATTTCCATTAGTAAGTAACAGAAAATAGATTACCAATAGAGCTTTAGTCATTATTATGATATGTCATTTTTCTGTCTAGGTTCCTTAAGCATATCAATCTTAGCTATGAATGAGAAAAACTTTTAAAAATTCAGGGTACAATCTATTGCATACAACAGTGTGTTCAACAAAAGTATAAACCAACAGAAACAAAACATTTCTTAGAACCATCATGTGCATTAGTCTGAACTTTTACAGTAATGTGCAGAGAAGATTTGGGAGTCAATGCTGGAAATTACAATGAAAGCTGACCTTACAAATGTGGTTCAAAGACAGTTCTTTCCCTTTACCACTGCAAGACAATTCCATTTTAGATCATCACTAGATCTGTCTTTGAAACAACCTTAGAACCATGCTGATGTCCAAAGTGGATCAAAATAGAACCAAATCCAAGTTCAACTAAATATGTATCAGTTGAATGAAACATAAACATGTAAAGTGATGCCTTAATGCTTACACTCAGACCTACTATGTTTTCATAATTCAGAGCATTTTGAAATCCATCAACAGTTAGAGTTTCTTTACACTTGTTTTCATGTCCATTATTTGTGCAAAGCAGTATTAGGTCTGAAGGTTAATAGGTGCTTGTGACAGGCTCATTGCTGTCTCTGTACTACCACTTGCTCAGAGTTTGACCTTCTCACTGAATGGGGCTTTTAAGGATTGATCAAAAGACAGCTGGTGTAATAGTATGTGACTTTTCTCTCCACTTTAGTTTGCTTTCCTTTCTTTCTTATTTCTCTGCTAGAGATATGTGTGTTTTATCTGTTCCATGGTCACCTGCAAATTGCTTGATCTAGCTTTCTGTTTGACTTTCTTCTGTATTATACAACCTACGCTTAGCCTTGCCTGCCTTTCAAGAAAAAAACAGAATGTCTTAAGTCTCTGCTCAGGATGGAACTTTTTCTTCCTAAGAACAAATGTAAACAAGTTAGGTCACTATGAGCAATAAAAAGTCAAAGGCTTGATGTAAGTTGCATTTTGATTTTGTGTAGTTTCTGAACTTACCAGCCATCACCCCTAACTGGGTTTTTTTCTCTTTTCAGAACCTTGTAATGTTCAGTAGAATCCTGGGTAGTACTCCATTCAACTATCCCCTCTTAATTTCAATTAAAACTGCTTTTGACAGCTTTTGACAAAATCTCTAATATCTCCCAACAAAAGTACCTAAAAAGTGTCATTTTCTTGGCATATGGACATGTAAATACTCCATTTGTGGATACTAATTGAGACCCCACATAACTTTCTCCCTTAGATCTCTGTTCTTGCAGATTCAGATCCCTTTTATCTCCTTGGAGGCTACCCATGATCTTCAGACTGAACAGGGACATTTATTTTGGTTTGATAAACTTGACTATTTATCAAAGAGGAATATGAAGTCTTCTGCAATTATACTAAATCATAAGACCTGGGAGGACATCCTTCTTTTTCCCCAGTGTACAATACATCTGTGCTTCTAAACTGTATTGAAAGTGACATTCTGGCATGAGGAGCCATCCTTTTCTTCCCCATTCTGTATGCCCTGTTTTCTGTGGCTAAGGGGTGTGCAGACTGAAAGGATGCAACAGTGCCTGTCAGCCTGCTGCCAGTGGAGACAAACAAAGGTAAAGGCCTCTGGGACACATCACAGGGCTGACGTCCCCAGTGTAGCACATGGATTAACCTCCTTCGTAGGAGCCTTGTTTTGAAGCATGCTGTGCTGTGCACCAACCACCCATCAGGGAAGATGCAAAATTACAAAGTCGGGTTTTGGATGTTAGGTCAGTCAAACTCTTCTGTGGATTCACCTTCCTCTGCCTCCCTTGCTTCAAAACATGCTGCCTGCATATTTCATTTCTGTATGAAGGGCATAAGAAAATATCTGCAATCATCTATGAAGATGATGAACTATGGAAAGCAACAGCATAAATTTAGAACTATTCTGTCTTAATAATTACACTACCTTTTGCCTTTCCTTTTGGTATAGAAACCCATTGTAACAGAAAGAGTTTCAATTTCCCCCACTTTTTGTGAATTTCCAGCATCAGTCCTGGGACCTAAAACTGTTAAACTTCTTCTCTCTTGTTCCCTTTTTCTCCCTGTACTGAGGACTTAGGAATTTGACTCCAACTAGCAACTAGGTGCTTTGTGCTAGGAAGTCAGTTTATTCTGCTTTGTGTCAGAGGACTGTGCATGAACCATGAAACATCTTGCTTGGTTTCTTGCTTTAAAGTTTCATCATATGCAATAGTACAATCAAATAACAAAAAGTGTGGAATGTTGTGTTAGATATAGCTTTGAAAAATGCTGAAACCAGATTGCTTTTGAAAAGGTTTTATTAGATTTCAAACTTAGCAAGTAACAAAACTTAAGAAGTTTTACAAGCTTTCTAACATAAAAACCACACTTGTATCTAACCTAGATATTATTGCCTACTCTTGTTGAAAATGCCTGTATTGTCTGAGATTACCTTAATTACTAATCTTGCTCATATCAGAGATTCCCAAAACACAGAAGAAGTGCTAGCAGCACTACAGAATGTTTCCACTCATTTGCTTTTTAGAGGTGCTTCTAGAGCAACATTTATTTTTAGAAATAAAGTAAGTAGAATTTTTAAAAAAAGACAACAAAACAAAGGAAACAGACCAGACACACTTGGGTTCTTCAGCCTCCTGATTAGTTGCTCAAGTTTATGCTAAATTGCTTTAAGTTTCCTAGGCTATAAAGCATGGTTGTTGAATTTCTGCTGCTCTACTGAAACTACTAGACAAAACCTGGTACTGTGCCAATTTTTATCAGCAGAAAACTCAGCATAATATCATAAAATTATTTTTTAACAGTTTGACTTCCATTTAATCAACACATAAGGAAAGCAGGACAGTTTAATAAACATTCAGCAATGTTATAAACAAAATAATTCAATTTTGTATTACAACTCCTGTAATTGAGTTATGTCTGTTTACTAGATTTCTGCCAAAGCCATCAGATATCAGAAGGCTTTGCAGTAACACAAGCATAGCAGCTCTAAGTTGTCAAGGAGTTTGATGCAGTTACTCCATGGGAATATTTACATTAATGAATTATGTGAAGCAATTTTTGCTATTAAAAAAAATCCAGAAACTGCAGACAAAACCTTTTCCCTTCACTTTTTGATTCATTATTAAAGCTGGAAAGCAACTCCGTCTCCACATCTTAGCTATTATGATGAACATGTAGGACAGGGAGAGGATTTTTTGAGGAGACAAAAAGCAGCGAACAATTAAAACACATGCTCGTATATATAATGCAGCTTCCTCCCCTGCACGTGCCTTTAATGTGCATCCTGATACAGTGAGAGACAGGGTTAGATTATTGATAACTTTGTCATCAAAGCCAGGCTTTTACAGGAGAGTAATATGGAAATCCTAGCCAGATTTCTGTGCACTGTGTAGCAGTGGGAACATCATGCTGGACTCTGCATTCACAGTCAGAGAAGCTGTGGAAGGTATGGTGGATGAATGACATTGAGAAGACTTTGATACAGCAGAACTCTGTTAAATTAGTAATATCCTAGAGCAATTAAAGAAGAAAATATCAGCTTGATAGAAAAGCAGATTTCAAGTCTTGTCTATTTAAACTGGGTTTTTCTATATTGAAGTCTTATGTACAATCAGGAAGACATACCACAGTAACCATTAGACCATAGAAACACTTAGCCCCTTGCTCAAGTATTCACTCCCTTGCTCAAAACCAGATGAACTCTGAATTCAGCCCCAGCTGCTCAGGGCTTTGTCCAGTTTGCTTTCAAGGTCTCTGAGGACAGAATTGCCACAGCCTCACTGAGCAGGAAACCTGCTCTGGTGCTTGAGCATCCTTCTGCTAAACAAGTTTTCCTTGTATTTGGTCAGAATCTTCTCTCCTGATTTCTGACCATTCTTTTTTTGTTCTCCCATTATGCATTATTGTAAAGAGCTTGGCTCCATCTTTAATGTCATTTTATCACAGGTGTGGGAAAGTTGTAAGTAGGAAAACAGCTTCTCCAAGACGAACACACCCAATTCTTTCAGCCTTCCCTTGTGCCTTGTGCTCCAGCCCCTGACCATCTTGGTGACACTCCACTTAGCTTGTTGCAGTTTATCACTGCCTTTTTTGTACAGCAGGAGTTCCAAATTCAATGCAGTATTCCAGGTGTGATCTAACAAATATTGAGTGAGGGGGAACAATCACCTTCCTTGATCATCTGTCTATGTTCTGCTTACTAAGTTCAACTGGCTGTTAGCTTTTGCTGCTGTCAGGGAGCACTGCTGATCTGTGTTTACGTTGCTATCTACCAGGCTCCCAGTTCCTTTTCCGGAAAACTGCCAATCAGATAGGCAGTGTCCAGCCTTTAACAATGCAGAGAGTTGTTTCATCCCAAGGACAGGACTTCGCCTTTGACATTTTTGTATTTTGCAAGTTCTGTGTCTGCCCAGTTTTGTAGCCAATCTAAGTCCCTCCGAATGGCTGTCCTGTTCTTTAGTATGTAATTTTCTTCATCAGTGTCCCAGTTTTAGAGACAAAAGTCTTAGGAGGAAACGCTCCGGCATGAGCACCTCCTCCAAGGAAAAAAAGGAGGCTTCTCCTTTTCTTCCACCAATAAAACAACAAAAGTAAGTGAAAGTGGAGAAAAAAAAAAAAAAAAAACTTGAACTATTTATTAACACAAAACACACCTGGAAAAAAAAAACCAAAAAAAAAGGAAAGGGTGCCCACAGAGAGGCAACAACTGGCCCCCCCTCAGTCTATGGAAGGGAAAGGGGAGTCCACACAGCAGGCTGCTGGAGAAGGGCAGATGGAAAAACCTGTTGACTCCTCGTCAATGTCGGCTCTCCTCCTCACAGCAGGCGATGCTGGTGGGTTTCTCCGTCCCTTCGCTCCTTCGCTCACCAGCCTGGTCTTCCTCAGGGTTCGGACCGGCGGGGCCACCCAGCAGGCCCCCCGGTCCAGAGAGAAGGGAAGGAAAGCAGGAGGTCAGGGGAAGGAAAGAGGAAAACAAATAAAACCTTTTCCTAAACCAGCAGGAACGGGAAAAGCCCAGAGAGCGAGCAAGAGCGCAGCGCAGCGTGGCCAGCGCACTCCCTCCCCTGCCCGGCAGAGCCGCTGTCCCCGGGCCCTTGGGCCGAGCCGTTCAACCGGCCCGCGCCTGGGCCCGAGGCGCTGGGCCCGCCCCGGGCCCGCCCTAAAGGTGTGGGCACCTTGGGCACCGAGCAGACGGGTACGGGATAAAGGAGCCTCATAACATCACCCCACGACATCCAGTCTTTTTTCATCCATGGTTTTGGTGAAGATACAAAGCAGGAGAGTTCACAGGATAGACCCTTGAGGAAATCCATTTTAAGCTGAATTTCCAGTAGAGACCATTACCTGCTGCCCTCATGACACAGGCAGTTTTTCATAAATCTTATCAGGCATCAACCCAGAAAATGAGGTTTCCACCTTGGGTATCATAGAAGATGGTGTAAAAATGGCCTTGCTGAAGCCAAGATAGACATCATAGACAACTGTTGGATCACCCACACATGTAGCCATTTTATTGTAGAAGGCAAACAGGTCTGTGAAGCATAATTTACTATTGGTAAACTTGTATTAACTACTTACAGTCACCTGCTGAGAAGCTTAATTCTTTACCTCCTGACCATTCAGGTAAGCAAAGACCTTGCTGTGTTTTTGGAACTAAGATTCCTTATATACCATCTGAGACAACTTTGTGGTACCAATGGGCAAGATTCCAATTAGTTATAACACCTCTAGGGATCAGCAACCAGTTTCAGAGTTTACCCACTCTAACTGTGAGAGAATTCTTTTTCTTATTACTAATTGGAATTCTGCTAGCTGCAATTTGTGATCATTTCCTTTGTCAATGCAGTTTACTATACAATGGTCTATAGTTAGGTAACAAAAAATGCTGAGCACAGGGCTGTGCCTGAAAATCACAGCTTTAGAATCTCAGCTCCTAGACTTCAAGGTTGGAAAGTCCACATGAGATCCACAGCCCATGCTCCTTTCACAGTAGATCTCTCTCCACCTTTCAAAGTAGCATTTATTCTTCATATTTTTGATACAGTTTATAGAGCTAAACACTCAGAAGGATTGTGAAAGTCTTGATGCCCTCTATATTCTCTGCCTATGGAGTTGAAACACATACTAGAGACAAAATTACTCCAACAGTTAGCCTGTATTAATTCAGAGTTCAATTCTCACCAATTCAGAAGAAAAGAGGCAGTGTGCCTCTACATAAGGGACAAGAAATAAATTCAAGACATTATTCAAGAAATAATGTTATATTTTGATTTCTGTTTTTTGGACAGCTTCATGTATTCTAGTCTGGGTATTCTGTTTGATGGTTACAATCATTTTTATATCAGATCCTCTTGGACAAAAAATAGTACCATTCTTGTCAGTTTATCTTAGACAAATCACCAATCTTTCTGTGTCTGTTCCCCATTCTAGTTATAAACTGTTATATAACATAGTTTTCTTTTGTACTAGAAAATATAATCCAGCTGTGTTGTTGGGAAAAGGAACCTCATGGTCTGCACATCTGAACATATTTTTTAATCTCAAATCACTTATTAAGATCCCATAACGCTGTCATCGGTCCAAATCCATACGGAGTTGACAGCTATACAATGCTTAAGATACTTCAAGGAGACCTGCTGTGCTTTGTCTGTCTGCAAATAAAATGTTTTGTGTAGTGGTCGAATTTTGCTATATATCTGATCAGAAGTGGTATTTTCACCAGTTCAACTCCAGTGGAATACATTTTCCCAGAAATACAAATTTTTTATGGATATAATTCTTACTGCAGTGTTACTACAGACTGTGTCTTTTAGGGCACAGCTTTGCAGTTTGGGAATAACTATTAAAAATCAGTCAAACCAGATTTTCTTTCTTGTATATTTTATGCTTGTATATATTTGAGCCCATTTTCTCTGATTGCAACACAGCCATTAAGACTGCTGGTTAAGCCCTTCATTCTCCATAGCCTTTATTAAACCAATTGCATTGTTTGATGGGAATTTCTAGACCTTCCACTAGCTAATATTTAATCAAAAAAGTGGAGCCACTACTTACCCTTGATAAGGTCTAACAAACAACCAACAGGTCATCCTGACATCGCACACCTCCAGGAAAGATAAACTGCTCCAGAATATTCTGTGGAGGCTCTGCTTCTACTCTTCTCTGTTTTACAGCAGTGGAATTGACTAGAGATTTTTCTGTCACTTCTTCTAATGTCTCTTCAGCACATATGATAGAAGTCACAATTACTACTGCAGTGTGAGAGGTTATTCTTTATTCAGTGTCCAAACAGAAATTTCTTCCAGTGTTTTATTTCAGGGTAGTTTTTTTTAGCAACCCATCTCAAAGCTTAATTTCTAATTGACTCACTTTAAATAGTATAACTATTTACCATTTTCTGTGATATTTGACCATTTATCTGTTGCCTAACCTTAAAATGTTTGCTATAGTCAAAACTCTTATATACTTAAATTGCTGTCTGTGCCATACAGCTCTCCCCTCTGGTTTGTGTTGTTTCTAAATTGCCTGTTGCAGAGTCAACAAAGAGTATGCTTTGCCTGACAGAAGTTTCACATTAAGCCCATGGAAACAATGCTAGTCTAGTATGTATTGGCATTAGAAGGGCTGAGAAGTGAAAAAGATGCATTTTTCCACCCTTCTAATAATTTTAAAATCCAGTTTCTAGAAAGTGATGGACTTATTCTGTTTCTTTACACAGAATATAGTCCCTTCTGTTTTGCTAGTAAATGTGTTAAATATAAGAGGCTCAGTGTTTTCAAATTTAAAAATTACATAACTCTCATGATCTTTGCCCCTCATTTCCCACTTCTACTAACTGGACTGTGGCCAGAATTTAGCTGTCAACTTTCAATTCCATTTGTAGGCAAATAATTCCTCTTACTTGTTTCCTGTTTTCTAGTGTTAAGAACAACTATTATTCCTTTTAAGTATTTATCCTGACAGATGCCAGCAGAGTAACCAACTGTGCACCTTTACTTGCAGCTTCAGAGCAATAGTAACTAGTGACCTTTAGGAAGTAATTTTCTCACAAAACTGTCTTCATTAGCTCTTATTCTATTTTCAGAATACCTCTCGCCCAGTGTGAACTGTACAAACTAATAATTACATAGCGTGTCTGACAGGGAAATTCTGTCATGTGTCTATCCCAAGTATAGATGCTATCGAGCTGTGTGTTTGCGCATTGGTTTTACGGATGGGGCGATTTGATCTGTCCTACATAAATACAGAGAATGACAAGCAATGTCACATACTTCTCTCTCTTCTGTCTTGGCTGTTTAAGAGCAGACTAAAACCCAGCTAAATATCAGTCTGTGTACTACACCTCTGTTGCCCCAGTTGGCCAGCTGAAAGGAGTAGGCAGACTGACTCATAGATGACCTGATTTCTCTCTTCTCATTTGGCAGCCAAGTAGCATGGAAGCGGAACTAACACAAGCATCAGGGCCTATTAGAGAAGAGCAAGCTGGAATGAGATAGAGATTCACCAACTCCTTTAGTATTATAGCTCTTTTGCATCCAATATAGCAAAAAAGCTTATAGTTTACAAACTCTCATCCACAGCAGAAGGATCCCTTCCAACAAGCTACTTGGTATTTCTGTTACATACTGTAACTGATTTCAGAAACTGAACGAAGACTAAAGCAGAACTGCAAAAAAAATGTACTACTGGAACATCAATGATGTAGAGAATTGGACATTAAAAGAATAGCCTACTCAGATAGTATTTCTTCCTAGGCCACTTAAGGATCTCTGCTCCAGCACTTTTCTTTTGTTTCTGCCTGCTCACACAGCCACAGCTGAAATAATGACATTTCTTCACTCACTCCTGAAGGAAATGTTGTCTATATATAGTATTTAGCTACAGTGACTTGCAGATTTTAACTGTGACTCTGCTGATTTGTTTATCACGCATTCCTTTAAAAAAAAAAACAAACCAGAGAGGGAGATTATACTTCAGCCGTTCATACAGTCAGTTAAGCCAATGACAATGTGATGTACATGTCATTTCACAAGCAAATGTTGCAAGTGCTTCCTTCTTTCCCTGTCTCTGTGTGATAGTTGGCCAGCTCTGCTGTGAGTAATTGCCCTCAAAATGCTTCTCAAATTGATGTGACAAAATTCACCTTGGGGTCAGCCACGGCAGTGGCTTGTCACAGGATCTGTTTATGTCAAGTGTAGAACTGGAATGTTCAGAAATGGGATTTCAGCCTGGAACTGTTCCCTACGTGAGCACAATTAATGTGAGGCTCATGAGATTATATTAACCTTCCCACCAAAATTGCCAAAACAGGGAAGACTACACCTCTGACTGGAGGTGAAGGAGGCAGGTCAGACTACCCTTGGGTGGTGGTAATTTATCACTGCAATAACTGTTACAGAAGAACTTAAGTAAAATATTCAACAGAAAGGATGAGTGAATAAGAAACATTGAAGAGAAAACCCATACTTGGTGTCCCTTGTTACGAATAAATAAATTTCCCTATCATAGAGGCATATATCTTGCTAAATTTCATGTTTAGTCAGAAAATTACAGTGGTCTACCTGGAAATCATTCATAGCTCTTACTATGCTTGTCTTAATAGCCTCCCTCTAAGAGAAAAAGAAAGTGTTACTATTGCAGCATTTCAAAATAAAAAACAGGGTATAAAGAAAATATGACTCCTTCAGGATCACACTTGGTGTCTGTTATTCACAGCACTTGAAGCCATTGCCTGTGATACAAATCCCTGCTGAGGCAAGGAGACAGTGGTAATAGCATTATTATGTAAAAAATTCTGTTGTTTTAAAATTAGGCTTCTGGGGTTTTTTTGTTTGGTTGGGTTTTTTTTTTTTAATTTGGGGGATTTTTAGATTTTGTATTTACTTATGTGAGGCCTCATGCAGTAGGAAGCTTCAAAGACTTGTGTTTTCTGGTTGAAAGTATACAACTGGATAACTCTTTATTTGTTAGAATTATTTATAAGATATCCAAATATTGTTCTCAAAATTATTGCTGTAAGCCTATTTATATCCTATTTATATTTATACTCCTTTACAGATGATGGCGAAGGAGAGCTTTTTTGTTGTTGTTGTTATTCTAAAGTAACCCAAGATAGATGCAAAAACCCAAAAAGATAAAAAAGCATGTTCTACTTGCAGACTGTGTACGAATTTTAAAAATGTAGGAAAGAAAAGGGGTAATAGAAAGTGTCTTCAGGATTCCTCTATTCCTCTAAATAACAGTGTATATTCACAGACCTTGTCTCCAAATATGGTACAATGGACTTATTGTTGTGTGATTTATTTCTTTACAAGAGTTCAGAACATTTAAAAGTTCCCAGGACATATTGTTGGATGTGTACCTCTGAGTATCTGTATTGAAAAGCAGCAGCTGCAAAGATCACTCTGGCTTTTTTCACTGAATTGGAGTAAGAGGAAAATGAACTATGTTGATTAGATAGTGTCACAGGGCCACTTCACATTCTCTGCTCTCCTTTTCATACATGCTTTAAAATACAGATATATCTCCTTGATGTTTTTTAGAGCAGCAAGACGAAGCTGGCTTATTTCCTTTCTGGAATGACTGGAAAGAGAAATCAATTTTTGCTTAGTTTGAAACCCAGAAAAATCTCAGTGTTGTCAAACTCAGTGAAAAGTAGGTGCCTAATTCTTGCCTCTGGTAAGAGCAAAGAACTTCTGCTTACACATACTTGCTAATATGGACAACACCAAGCACATGGGTTAACTGTGTCCTGATGGAACTAACTGAAAATTCACTTCCTGCATTTGAGTTTTTATCATTTTGGTTTAAAACCAACACTGCCCACCGACACAATGTCTAATGTAAAATGTAGGTGAGTGCTTTCAGCTCTAGAGGGCAAGTGTAGAGTGGAATGTAAAAATGTTCTCCATATTGCTTGTGTTCCCTGCGGTCTGTCCCCCTGTCATTTTAGTTGGTTGGGTCTTATTGTTGCTCAGAGCATTTTAGACATATTAGTCTTCCTGACATACAGGTGAAAAAAAATATATAGCTATACTTTGAATTTACTTTCCTATCTTAGTGGCAAATGGACTTTGTTGGAAGAAATGTGAGTATTAGCTTACATCAAATAAACAGGATTTTTGAAGCTATGAAATGTGGGGACGTTTCATGAATTTGAAAGAGCTAGAAGCTGCCAATTATTCATTTCTACAGGACTCCTACTTCAGACAAGATGTGAAGGTTAATCCATTATGAAACTTTTTTCCTCCTTACTTTTCTAAACAGTATCTAAAGATTAAAACGATCATCAGTAACACTTTATGTGTGGGTAGTAGAGGAGGATAATTTTTTTATGTCAAGTAAGTATAGACTCCTACATATGGTGTTATTAGGAAGGTTAAATACATAGTGACTTTCTAGGTACAAGTTTAATTTAAGAGAAAGAGGTTATTCAAAGTCATAAACCAAGAAATAACTTGCTTTTCAGCTTCTCAGAAAAGATCATTTCCTCTCAAAATAAGCCAGTCTTTTAACTGTGTATAAGGCTTTTACATTTGCTGTGTTAATGGTAAAAAATTGCCTCACAGTTGCCTTGCTCACCAGTTTGTCTTGAGGGTGCTAGGAACTGTGCAATAAGTCAAATTTACAAGGAGGGCTACTCTTCACTTCCCAACAATCGTGGCTGATCCCACTGCATATACTGAATTTCCATAACACTCCAATTCTCCTCTGCTGCTGTTTGGCCTCCTTGTGGGACAGTCATCCCAAGGAACTGTCTATTTACAAAAAAAAAAAAAAAAAAAAATTTCTTTTTGTCCTCGAAGGAAAAGGCAGCAAGGATTTTCTTGCTCTTTTCCATGGACAGCATTCTTTTGGCATGTGTTCAGAAATGACTGTTGCTTGCAGGTGATACATGCTTTCATTATGCATTCAGCAAAAATATTACCATCATATGTGTCAAAATCTTGAACACATACAGATGGCCACAGTGATACAAACTAATTGACAGTTAAGATAAAAATAAGGTTTTTGATTTTTTTCCATTTCTGATTGTCCTTCACAAAATTAATTTCAAATAGATAAAAACTTAATGATAACCTATATTTGCATGTTTTCTGAACATGTAACAAAGACCATTATGTGGATGTTACACTTGAGTATTTAAAAAAATTACTCCACAAACTTCTACTGGAATTGAAGATGACAGAGAAGTTCTGTTCTGTCCTAAATGTGTCTCATTTATTTCATAAGATAACTGTAAAATTTTATGGTATTCAGCTTGCATGTAGAGGTTTTTCTGTGTGATTATTTAGTAGACATTTATAGCTTCACGAACTGCAATCACTATCAATTATCAAACTAATTACCTGAAATTCTGTTATATTTGATCTGCAACTTCATGAGCCAAAATAGACATACCTTATACCTAGATGCAAACAAGAAGTGAGAGTGTTTGTGCAGAATACTTTAAAATATCACATACATATATTATATAATATATTACATATATGATATATCATTATTATTATATTATATATTACTATTTTATATATATATAATATCAATATATCAATAACATATGAATATATATATTATTACATTAGTTTAACATTTGTCTACATTTTGCAGGAGGAATTTCAGAGGAATTATTTTTTGCTCTTCCCAAACCATTATCCCACTTACTTTCAATACAAAAGTAAATCACAATTCACACTCTCATTTTGTGGAACTTTCATACAAAAGTGTTAAAAAATGCAGATTATTTGCATTTTCAGTTTCACATGGCAATGCAATCTGTTACCTAATCTCCACATTTGGGAATAAATAGAAGACGAACAGGCACAAATGAATAGATGGTTTAAAGGGCATTTTGCAGTAGAAATAAAATTCTTCTCTATCTCATTACAATTAAATTCCATTGTAAGTTCACATGTTTAGAATCTTCCCAGGGAGAGAGCGTGAGTGGTCCAAAGCCACTTTCAGTGGTTGTCTGTTCTACTACTTGGTTTCACAACCAAGGAAAACTTTCTGCACCAAGAGCATGCCTCAGCCTTTTGGACTAAATATTCTTGGTTCTGTTCTTACTAAGGGCAAGCACATGTTTAAAACTATGGTGTGAAACTTAAGCAAGCCCTAAGAAGTACAGTAGCCACATTATATCAAACTGATAGGGTTTGAAATGACACAAAACAAATGCATCACTGTCTGCATCGTTGGCTGACTGGCTTCATACAAACTGAGTATTCAGGAGGAAGCCATTTCAATTTCTTCCTGTTTCTAATGCTAAAGGCAGTTGCATTCCAAGAACTGAGAGGAAAACTCTAGTATCACTGAGAATTTGAGTAGACTGATGGTTTGAGATTATTTTATTATTCTTTGGATTTAATTTTCACTCAAGCCTGGTCACTGTGTTCCGTGTTAATGCTATTTTATTCTAAATGGGCTGACCATTCTTTGTCCAGCAATGGCTTTTCATTGTGAACTTCTGACCTGATTAGTTTCAGTGTTAGATATTCTTTTCATGTTTTCTGTGGCCTATATGACTGTATTACTAAGTTACCTACATGAATAATTACTCTCTTTTACTCCTATTATCTTTGTCATGTTTGGGTGGAAAATCTCAAGCATAGTGGCAGAAGCAGCCTGCTCTGCAGAAATTACAGCACTGTACTCAACTGTACTAGCATAATAAAGTGGTTCAGAACAACTGCCAAAATCTGTAACTCCTATTCTTATGTCTGGGAGGTCTGTTCTGGCTGTACATTTCAGAGAGACAAACTGCCTTTCCGTTTTCTCTTTGCAGAGATGTCCAGCCAGCTGGAGACTTATTGTACCCTCTGGGCTGCTCTCTATTAGTCTCAATGGTTTCTGTTAAGATTGTTTTGAATTTTTAATGAGTTTTAAAATCTTGAAATGTTTTAGAGTTTTTAATTTAATTTTGAATATTTTTTTAAAATTACATAAATAAATATCATCTGTGGCAGTTGTGTGAAAGAAACAACAGATTGAAAGACTGGTTCACAAAATCATTTTTCTTCAAGAAAAAACTTTGATGAATATTCTCTGTTGAACAATCAAATTTTGCAGGACACAGGGGACTCGGTATATGCAGCATATCAAGGCAATGGAGCATCTGGAAATTTCTTTTCTCGTTAACATTTAAAGGAAATAATGTTCATAAAAATATTAGCAGAATATTGAGGTCAACTTCTTTGCGAAGACACAGAACATGAACTGGCAAAAAAGTTTGAGCTGGTGGAGCTGCAATCCTGGAGTTTCTCTCACAAACATACTCTGTCAGGTGTATTCAGCTAACTTTCAAGCTGATTTCTGTGGTGAGTATAATTATTTGTGTTGATGAGGATTTGAACCTGGAAAACCTCGTTTAAAAGCACAGATGGCTGGTTGTGATTGCTGTCTGTGTCCAGTGTGCTGTACTGAACCAACTCTAATTGACAAGAGAAGCCTGATGCTCCTGAAAGAGTGTTTGCTGTGGCCAGAAAGAGTCTACAGCTCTTGAAAAATTATGCTTAGATGAAACTGCTGCTTATGATAACATGTTGATTTTCATCAGAGCTGACACAGTGATTTACAATCATAGTATCACCTTGTTTACATGGAAGATGCTTCTTTTAAAAAATACAACACATTCATGTGTACAATTTAATGATGAACTTTTTATTGTCATTTAGTGGGAATTACCATAAGCTTTTGTAATGAATTAAGTAGCACAACATGAACTATCTTCTAAAGAAGGAAGTATTGATGTGCTTTCTTCCCAACTGAGCCCTCCTTTTAATGAATTGCTGTGAACAAGAGGAACTGGGAGTTGCCTCTGGTATAAGATTCTGTCCCAGCTGTGATATGAGGAAAAAGCACTGAAATGGTGGGATGCTCTATGACCTGTGTGAAGCTATTTTTTGAAGTTTACCCGGATCTGAGATTTTGAGGAAACACATACTGTGCCTAGTTTCACGGGATCAAAGCTTTGTCCCATTCCTTGGAGAACTCAGAAGCAATAAAACAATGTGTTTTTCCCCTCCCTTTGCTCCTGTTACTGCTCTCTAGAAAAAAGGTGTTGATTCAACTATTTAGTTTGCAGCCAAATATAGAGCTGCACATTCCCAAAACCATCAAAGGGATTTCCAGTACAAATTTGCAAATTCAACAGCTCTTCATTTTGGGAAATTAGTTTTTTGCTGACCAGCTGAACCAAAGCATATTGAAAGTTATAATTTTTTAATATGTGTTTAAGAGGGTTTATTCAAGGACTTACTCAGAGAATTTTGACAGAAAATATGTAACTCTCAGTATGCCTTTTTTCCTCATCAAGATGCAACCGTTTTCATAGGATTTTTATTTTCCTGAAGCCTGTGAACCATAAAGACGACAATCTCACAGAAAATTTGAAAGAGCATGAAATGTATACAAAATAGAAGCTCAGAATTAGAAAGATTGCCTGGAATAAACACTGATAGTATAGTAAAGCAAAATCATTGGAGTTTTCTAGAATACTCATCCCCAGTACATTGTCATACCTTAATACATTGAAATTAATCTGTTATTTTAGATCAAAAAATGCTTGTGTGGCAATGTCAACTGTTTGTGTATATGAAAAGTATATTTGAACTCATAGTTTCCCATTTGAAAAAAAAACACTTACAGATTTTTACATCGAGCTTGGTTTACAAAGCTGAGTTGTGGCAGTTTCACTTTTGAACTTATTTTCAGAAATGAAATTAGAGAGTACTAAACAGAAGGTAGAAACTTTAAAACTTTTGAAAAAGAGAAACAATAAAAGAAAAAACCCAAATAATTTAAACTACACTCACATAGCAAATACTATTGACAAATAGAACACACACACACACAAGAATAAAAATAGATGTAATCACTGCAAAATAATTTAAACATAAATACTACTAAGGACATTGGAAGAACAACAGTAAAATTGTGCAATATGAGATACATTTAAGTCCCCTGGTGTAAGGACAATTCTTGCCTCAGTGGATTGTTTGCTGTGATGAATTCCCTATTTAGTGCTATTCTGCTATTATATCTTAATTTAGTTTTCTTAGATTTAAAACCTGATTCCAGCACAAATATACAGAAATAGTGTAATTCATAAAAATGTGCTCTCCTGATTAAAGAGCAGAGATGGATTCCTTAGCTAATTCTTTTCTGCAGAAGCAAATTTTTAAAATCAGTATCTATTCATAAATAAAAATAATTGAAAGAGCCTGCAAGCACATTTCTGTAATATCCTCACCACATATATCCTGATATGGAAAGCAGATGACTAAGACTGTATGTAAAGTAGAAAATTTAACCTCTTAGCACTTTTAAACCAGCAGTGGGATAAGAGAGAGGTTCCGAAGGAAAAGTTAAATCATGCAAACCAGGATGTTCAAAATTCAGTCTCTGAAATCTTCCTGCCATGCTGAGGGCCAAATTTAGGCAGAAATGCTGCAATGAATGGTTGAGAAAATCAGATAGGGTCTGATTTACTGGGAACAAGGGGAAAAAGAAAACACCACCCAAAAAATCAAGCAGAAAACCAAAGCAAACCCAAGCAAAAAACCCTGGTAAATAAAACCAACAACAACAAAGAAAAACAAACAAACAAAAAACCAGAAAAACAAACAAAAGCCCCAAACCAAAACAAAAATGCCAACAAAAAACCAAAAAACCCCAAAACAAAACAAAAAACTCCCAACCAAAATATGCCTCAAAAATCCAAAAAAGAAAATAACATAGAAACAAAGGGAGTCTGTACAAGAAGGGAATAAAGACTTCATAAAAACCAAAGTGGTAACCAGCTGCTAATGCTTTCTATGAAAACGCTACGGAGGGCATTTTTAGGGGAAAAAAAAGAAAGAAGAGTGGAAGGAAAACATCAAACATGAAAGAAACCACTACTTGAGATGATAGACCCTCTAGGAATTAAATCAAAATCATTCTTCTAACTTTTGGTAAACGTGGTGGCCCAAAATATGACATTTTTGTCGGTGATATAGACTATATTTGAAGACACTGTATCAGAAGCTCTCCTCGTTTTAGAGCAGTATGCCTCCTGCCCGAAAAGAATAAAATTAGGATAGCTAAACTGAATCATACAGTCATAGTCATGAAATGGCCTAGGTTGGAAAGGACCTTTAAGATCTTCTAGTTCCACCCTCCCTGCAGTGGGCAGGAACACCTTTCCAGTACACCAGGTTACTCAAAGACTCCTCCAACCTGGTCTTGATTGAATGTACAGGGAAGTTCTTAAGAACAAAAAGCTAAGGCTCTGTCCAGCTAAGGGTCTCAGACAAGGCCACAAGTACTGGCAGGTCAAATGCGAGTATTTGCCAAAGTAGGCTTTGAGAAAAAAAACTTGCAAAGGCATAAAAAGTAATAATAAATTCTTTTTTAAACACTTCAGGAGCAGAAAGCTTGCCAGAGAAGTGTGAGAGCCAATAGATAAGCAAGGCATAAAAGCATTTGCCATGTACAAACTTCGGGAAGTTTCCATGCTGAAACTGTTCTTTTTAGAGGAGGTGTTAGAGAATCTGTCACAAACTGAAGTGTTAGTGGAACAGATTATAGAACAAATTGACAGAATACTCAAACCACCAGAACTGGATGGCACATGCCCAAGTTCTAATGGAATGCAAACGTGAAATGGCTGAACTATATAAATTCATAGCCAGACTGCATAAATTCTCACTTAAAGCCACCTAGGTATAAGATGGCAATGGGAAGGGCAAGAAGATTTTTTAAAAAGAGGTCCAGAGAACAATACAAAAGTACAGAGAAAGCTCGAAGTTTTACAACAGTTTCAGCATGATGAATGATTAAGCAGATCAGCACTACCCTGCCTGGAAAAGAGGCACCTCCCATGACACTCTGCAGAAAGAAGCACATTACAGAAAGTATTGAAAGTTGGTCATCATTTTTTCTAATGCTTGAATGAGCAAATATCAAAATAAACTAATTAGTGTCAGATTCGAAAGAAAAATTCTCCAAACAACTATTACTTTAGTTGTGAAGCCTTTTTTCTTAGACTTTTGTCCAGTTGGGAAGATTTTTGTCCCCTAATTGGAAAGATCTCATGTGAGGACAAAGAAAAAGACTGGAGGCTAGGAGACAAAGATTTTCAGAAAAAGATTTAAATCATGTGTTTTAAATAAAGAGATCACTGAAGGAGGATGTAAGTTTTCAAGTACCCAAAAGGCTATTCCCTAGAGCTAAGGGACTGTTCTCCATGTACTCCAAGGACAAAAGGGAATAGGTTTCAGTCTGCAAACTAATTAATAGCAGGAATACATTCCTAATGGTAGGGAAGCACTAGAAGGGATTCTCTGGAGACCCAGTAGAGCCTCTACCGTTGGAAGGTAGAAGTAGTTTCCCTGAACTGACAGTAATATCGGGTGATTATACACTGATAGGAGGATGGTCTACATTGCTTATTGAGGGATATTCTAATCTTTCATCTGTTCTGTTGCTATTTTCCTCTCCTCAATGTAAGAGAATAAACATTACTCTTTCTTTTACTTTGGCTTTTTCTGACTACTCTTTCATGCATTTATTTAAGTTGTTAACCCATTTACCAACTTACCATGGTTATCAATGTTACCCATTACTTCCCAGGTCTGAAGAAGTATGTGTGAGGTGTGGACATTCTGTAAGATTAACAGTTATCCATGACTGACAGATGTCTAAACCCTGCAGAAAAGGGACCCTCCAAACCAATTTAAATAGTAGGGAAGTACATGGTAGTCAAATGAATGTTTTGACTGGTTTACTGTTGTGTTATTTACACAATTACTTCCACACACTTTGATAATATAGTCCAAGTATTTCCATGCAAAGATCCTCAACCCAAAACTAAATGCAGTAGGTCAATTTTCGGTAAATCAATTATATTCTATCTGTTTTCTTACCCCAGGACTTCTATTTCTCCATCAATCCATCTCAAGTAGAGCCACATGGTGCTCTAAACCAATGAGCACATGCTTAATACACTAGTTTTAAAAAGCAGTTAACAACCTAATATGAACATTTTGATCAAAGCATTTAAAATATTGGCCTGAGATTTTTTTTAATGCCAAAAAACGTTTCTTAATTTGGGCCCCTAAAAGACATAGATTTGCTTTCCAATATCCTGGATTTGACAGACAGTGGAAGACACCCATAGGATCTGTGGGTGCTGGCAGTGAAGCCAGACCAGACATTCCCAATATAGGTGTCTAAAATGGATTAAACTGCCTCTCTTGAGGCACCCAAATTTGAAAATGATTGGCTGCAATCCCCACTCAAGCAGCTCACACCGTTCTCTACATGGTCTGTGTGCCAAAGTTCTAGTAGCAATTGTTTTAATTGGAAAGAGTTCAGCTTTCATTTTTTGGAGAGAAAACTGGCCAGTCCCAATTATGGAAACAAATCTTCAGCATAAAACTTTTAAAAAACACATCTCCTAGGGAAGTCACTAGCAGGGCAAAACTAGCTTTTCCAGAAGAGCTGACAGTTGTTTACATTTTAATGTGGAGGAATCCAGCAAGCCCGCAAGTTTATTTTTAGTAGCTGTAAACTGAGTTATTTAACTCCTTTTTTCTGTGACTGGAGCTGAGACATAGAAATGATTAACACAATGGCCAACTGGTGCCTGAGCTTATGCTAGAGTTCAGACGATGATTAATACTGTGTTAATAAGAAAGCAGTAGGATTTTTTCACATTATATTTCTTGTGATGCCTCATCTAAATATTTGCACTCTGACAGCCTCTGTGCTTAGAATAGCTCTGGTTGCCACAGAAAATGCTGGGTTGCTATCTCTGAGCAGGATGAATCTGTTTCCTTCCTTGCAGAGCAGAGCTGGCAAAGAATATTTTGTTACCAGTGTCCTGGCTTCATCACTGGAGCACAAGTCCTGCCAGATCCATGCATGAAAGCTGTGGCAGCTGCTCTCGCAGGGGCTGTGAGGGAGCTAGCAAAAGCCAAAAGTCATCCAAGTCTCCCTGCAATAGGATTATGAGACACCTCTTCTGCTTAGTGTCCCCAGTGATGCAGAGCTGTGGCTGGTGCTCCCTCAGGACAGTCCTAGGGAAAGCACCCCAGGCAGCTCGAGCTGCTCCCTGCTCAGAGGAAAGCCACCAGTTCAACACTGCTACTGCTAGTCCCATGTGCTTGTCAGGGAAAGGAGTACGAAATTAATTCCTTTCTAAGTGTGAATCACCTTCCTGTAAGACAGCAAACTTGCAAAGCTGGTGTAAAACTGGAATTCTGGTGTAAAATCAGAATTGCCTCAACTATAAATCAATCCAGTCACAGAAGCTCAGTTGGGAGATCATGTTTTCTAAAAGGACAAAGCTGCTTTTTCCTCCAAAGCCACCATTAGGGTCTGCATCCAGGGAGCTGTCAGAACAGTGAGTGTAAAAATAATTTCACCTAGGAGCTATACCAGGAATTCATGTTAATGTAGGCATAAAGGATGAAAATTTTTTAAATTATGCACATAGAGGAAGATAAACCATCAGGTTTCACTATACTATCATGTGTATATGGTCAAAAAAAAAGGCTTTAATCTAAAGAACATGAGAGGCAGTCACATAACTTAAAATGGATGGCTAGTAACTGCATGGTTTGGCTTCTGTTCTTAACTAAGATGCAGACTTCTGCCCCTTTCTCTAGCATATTATTCAACTTCAGTCTGTTTCCACATATATCTCCAATGCCATGCAATTTAATTAGCTAGCCTCCAAGCTGGAAAAATATTTATTAAATACTTGCAGATGCTTTTGATCTGGGAGGCACAGCAGAAGGGCAAAGCAGTATTTACATGGGGTTTGACAAGAATTGCAAGCGATCTTTGTGTTTGGTTTTAAAGGGAAAGCTGAATCTGCACACTGCAAAGGATTGAACTATTCTGGCAGAAAGCAGAGAAAAATATCTAAGCATATCTGATGACCAAACCCTTTATTGACACAGTCTCCTTGCAGGTCTTTCAAATTTCTCACTGTTAAGATGAAATCTATTTGAAGTTTGTCAGAAAGAAATGCATCTGAAATCATGCTTGTGTTAGGATAAAACCTCTAATATGTCACTGGTTCTGTACACATAATCACATAAGGATTCTGCAGGGAATTTTGTATTGCATACCTTATGCAGCCTATTAAAGGCAAGGAGGACAATGTGGATAGATTGGTCATTTTCTTATCTCACTAATGCAAAGTCTTTATTGGTGAGACCCATATCAATCAAGCAATTCCTGAATTACTGCTCTGTGAGACAAGTTAATATTAACAGGCTAATGTTATCTGTGTATTTCTTTGTTCTTTTCACATGCATTCTGAATAACAAAAGTGTAGGCAAACTGTTGTTAAGGATCAAATATTATGCCACTGTGTCATGTGAAATTTGGACAAGGAAATATACAGTATTTTCTGAGGTGTTCTTTGTCTCTGAACTTAATAGTGAGATGTGAAAGACAGGTGGAGAAACCTGAGTCAAGATTTTTCTTAAAAGTTGGGTTTTTTCTTTCTCTGTTTAGCCAAACAAACACCACCAGTTTTAGGATTTGCCAATAGTTATGAGCTGAAGAGTTCAACATAGTCTGACAGATACTGGCAACACCACTCAGTATAACTCTTGCCAGGCCACTGCCTTTCCTCTGTCATCTTAGTCCCAGATCCTTGTCTATTGCCCCATATAAGTGGATTCCTACAGATACTCAATAGGCAGTGACCTTCCCACAGCTTAAGGAAGGGGGCTGATGGATATGAACTCTGAAATTAGAAAAAGCTGTGTTTGGTAATATTAAATTACCTGCCCAAAATAACAGTCAACCCAACAGGAACCTGATGTTCGCATCATGTTAGATCACGCACATCACATAAGCCAAAGTCTCCCATAGAGTCTGAAAGGAGGCCAGACTTGTTTCTAAAGGTTGGAAAGCTCTGGTCTTATTTAGTGAAAAGCCCTCATATTACAAAGTCTCAGTATTGAGATGTTAGAGTGAGAAAGGGAAAGGGACTGCATTTTGGGTAGCACAGGACAGAAGTTTTAATGGGAAGGAAAGGTTGCTATGAGCATCACCAAGTTTGAATTATAGCAAGTGTAAATCTGTACCTGTTTTAATACTTCATCCCCAAACAAAGAAAATTCAAAATATGTGTGCTGTAGGATGGATTTAATAACCACTTCCAGTCAAAGAATTTTTCCCTGTGAAGAGCAGTTCAAAAGGATTCACTGTGTAATGTCCATTTAGACCTATCACCAACCTGACCACACAAGACATCACAGTCAGTAAGAAAGCTTTGTAGCTTTTAGAAAACTTTCTGATTGAAATAATCTCTATTTATTGTCTTTACTGAAGATAAATTAAATTCAGTATTCAGGTACGTGTTTATACATCAAATGTAGAAAAATATTATTCCCAAATGATTAAGGTGACTTTTCTTTAGAAAAGGACAAGAAGGACACTGTGTTTTTGGGGGCTATGCATAGTAAAACTACCTCTTTAAATTGAAAAGAGTTCCATGGTCTCCCTAATATGCTAATAATGGGTGACAAATAGTAAGCTATTCAATTCTTAAAAAAAACAAACCCTGACAGATGGAATTTATGTGAGTTAAATTAGGTTTGATCCAATAATGAAAAAAATGACAGTGCCAACTGTCAAATGCAAAGCTGCCATTCCTGGTAGAAAAAAATCACTTGTCTGAGGCTAACTTAGGCAGCACTAAAAGATACTTATTGTTTGGAATGCAAATTTAGCAGAACAATAAAATGAGAACATTACCATGTAAGTGCACAATTTCGCATTTATCAAGTGACTCTTTAAATTTCAAGGTAATGAGAAACAAATTACTAGAATATTGATAAACTTTTTAATTGGACAGGCAATCTTATTACCACAGAAAATACTGCAAATGCACAAGATAAGAGCTATCAAACTATTTCTGTACTCTTTTTATAAAAGAGTACGATCCTCTACATTCATAACTGCTTAATGCCTAATTATTTTCTTTTATAACTCATGTACTTTTAAAATGAGATCATTTGAGCCATAAAAAAGGTCCTGAGATTAACCCTCTGCTACTTAGTGCACAGCTTGTCCCACATTAAAATAGAGTAAAACATTCAGAAGATGATAGTCAGAATGTTCTTAAGCACACAGTTTGTGGAAGAGGGGAAAGTAAGTAATTGTAGAAAATTTGCTAGGAGATACGATAAATTCTAGCATTTATCTGTTCCAATACCTAAATACCCACAGCAGGGAAGCAATAGTTGAAATGGGAAAGGAGGGTTACTACTGCATGTTTTTGAACTGGCTGGTTAGAGAAGTGTGTAAGAAAAAACTGGAACATGAAAGAGGGCAAGATTTAGATGGGGAGCTCACAAGTGGGTCACTCAGCAGACTCAGGTAATGCACTGGGAAAAAATAGATGGACTCTTAGAGTGAAGAGCTATAAAACCTCTAGAAGGGGTTTTCTGCCAGAAAACATTTTTGCTCCTTTTCAAATCTATTAGCTGGTCTAAAGATTTTAGTTCTATCCCTGAATCTTGCCAATGCCTTCCCCTTTACTGCTACTATATATCAAAGCCACTCCCACACCATATCAGGGCAGGCACTGTGTGCAGCAAGACTTCCACTTTGCTGGGCAGCACAGACAAATGCACAAATCCTTGGTAGTCTTGTTTCATTTTGCATGAAGTCACTGGTTAAAGACCATAAATGTTATAATTTTGAGATTAGTATTTCAGCTGTGTCTACAGAGATACACGGCTATTGGTGTAGATATTGTTAATAGAATAAATGGCAGTAAGTGGCTATTCATATAAGAACTGAAACCAGTGATATTTGTATTAGGCAGGTAATTTTCAATTTTAAAATTCAGTAGTTCAAATTATATTGCAAACTGGGCATCTTTGGAGATTCTTCATCAAAATATCACACGCAATTGTTTTGCTATTCTAGTCCTCTCTTACATTGCTCCATGGACACAACTGAAAGGCCTGCGTGCCACAACAATCCTCCTAACAAATATTAGAAAATGGTATTCCTTAATACCATAGTCTCTCTAATGTAACTTGCAGTAGGGTTTGCTTGTATTTTAAGTACAGTGAGATGCAAAGGGTATAAACAAAAGTCAGAGGAAATAAGATATGCCAATGAAAATCAATTAAGGGCCTCAGCCTTTCCTTTAAGTCCCAAAATCCTGAGTGTTGGTGTTGTTCGAGGGTCTGAAGGCTCCACTGGTTTAATAGCTTTGCTGTGTAAGGCACTACACCGACACGTAAAGAGACAGTTCCTGCCCTGGAGAGTTTGCCTGTTTAACCAAATTAAATACAACTTGCATTCCCTTTAATGTGGCTTTTCTTCCTTTTTTCATTTTAAATGGCTGTGCAATGTACCATGCCGAGGACAAGCTCTCCGTGATATTTTTATTTTGAATCAATGTTTCAATGAAGTATTGCCTTTTGGATCTTAGGAAAGAAAGACATTCTTAACCAATACATACTGCATGAATTTTTCATGACTCTACAGCAAGTAATAATGTCACATGCTGGCACATATACCAAGCAGCTTTATTTTTGTTTAAATACATGGACACAAATCAAGGTTTTTCTGAAAGAGAAGAAACACCATTCACTCTGCTGTGTCTCTTAGTGACACGGTAAAAGCAAAATTACTTCAGCAGGAGAAGTGGTTTGCTTGCCATTCCAATCCCTCTGCTTTGCTAAAAGGGCATGCAGCTTCTTTCAGACATCAAAGTGCCGGTATGGCGTTACTTCTCTGAGGGAAAGTGAACAAACTTTCACAGAATGTCTTACATGGATATTTTAGAAAGGGAGAGATCACAAGGGAGATGACAGTGGAAAGCATAATTACTGCACACGAAGTCTCCTGCTCGCTTTTGGGTAGTGAGAGTTGTGTTGTGCCCTTCAGCACATAAACGCACTGTCAGCAGCTGTGTGTAACAATGGGGCCACGTTGTCAGTAAGGTCTTGGTGTCAGGATTGGTATTCAGTTCTTTCGTTTTTCTGCCCATCTGGAACATACACCATCTCTGTTCTGATTAACAAGGGGGTTTACACAGCCTTGAGGGAGCATCATGATACAAGAATAAGCACAGCATTAACTGGTAGCTAGAGATAGGGAATGGAGTAGGAGCAATGATTTAGTGGGATTATGTGGAGTGTAAATCAGAGCACTTTCAAGATCCAAGGGATGAATTAAATCCTGGAATATATACTCTGAAATATATCTCCTGAAATTTATTTCTCCCTGAAATAAGAATAATAAACAGATTCTTTGTACTTAGAGCCCAGTTTAACTCCTGTCTAGCTCCATATTCTAAAAATCTGCTCTATCAGATTTATAAGCACCTCTAGTGTTATATCAGAGATTTGAAGAGGTTAAACTAAAGTTTAAAGGCTGCAAATGGAAGTTGCAAAAGCATAAATCACTGTTGATACTGCTAATCTTTCAAAAGGCTTAACAGGAACAATCTTTCTTGTATGTTCTCTTATCTTCTCATACCATTAGAGGTTTTGTCTGAGCACTAGCCCAGAAAACCTCTGAAGGCAAAGATTAAATTAATCGTTAATATTGGAAAACTATTTTCAATCTGCTGAAAGGTTTTAAGCCATAGTTCGGTGACCCCATTTCATTCTCTATACCCTGAGGGCTGTCTGCTTTTGGAGGTGGGGAGGTGTCAAAATGAAAAGATCATTGATTAAGTATCAATTGTGTTTGCTTATGACTGTTCCCCCACAATGAAATGCCCTGAAGCAATATAATTCTTGAGCTTGAAGCACATCAGTTTTACCCTCTGTATCATTAAAGCTAAACAGCCCAGCTGGATCATCACACTGGGCAATTCTGCTGCCCTCAGTATCAGGACTATTACCCAGGACCTCTTGGCCATTCTCCATTACTAGAGAAGATATACAAGGCCTTCCATCTGAGAACAGATCCTCGGCTTCAGCTTCAAAATTGTTAACGTGACATTGCAAACTTTCGTACTGTATAAAAGCCTTGGAATTATTAGATGAGTGTATAATTAGGAAGCATTCCTCTGAAACTTAAAAAAAAAAAAAATCATGCATTTAGTCACAAATTCATCCTCAGTTTGTCAAAAGTAGATGACTGGACACTGAAACGCTGGGATAAGGATCAGTGTTTTGCCCAATTTAAATTGCCAGTCTATAAGTACCAGTACATGAACCAATTGCAGTTAGTCATGGTCTGCTGCAACAGAGAGCCAAAAACATCAGGCAGCTGTTAAAGAGATGGCAATGTGGCCATTCCATTATCTGTCAAAAGGTCTCTCTTAATGATTCTCATTTTCTTGAAGTGCTTCTTCCATCAACCTTGAATATCTGCTAGAAGCAGAAAATACACAGATCTGCTGTCTGCCAACCCTACCGCTTGCATGCAGATTAAGTCTGAGATTATTAAGGTTCCTTCTAGTCTTGGAATTGATTTTGCAAGAACCTGTCTGTGTCTGATCTCAAAACTAACTATTTTCTTTCTGCAGACAGGTACTTGTGCACAAATGAACAATGGAACAGATGAAATGGAAATTCTGTCAGCGATGCATGATAATAGCCTTTTTCTGTATCAATTATCTTTGAATGCATGGAAGCCACATGATATCAAGTTTTATTCTGGTCCATGTTCTGAAATTCCCAGACAGCTGTTGCAGTGCATAAGACTGTTGGTAGACCTGGTGACATTAAGTGGGTAGGTTTCCCTGCCCACAACAGTGGTCTTAAGGGCATTTCTGATATGTGAAGGCTCTGCCCCTCAGCTGTCATTCTCCCGGACATCTCCGCCCTGGTTTTAGAGAGATCTTTGGTTCTATATTCTTCACTGGTTAAAGTGTTCATGATTATTTATTAATGGCATTGAATATGTTAATATGTTCTGGAAAATTCATCTCTATTACCCCTATCATTGGTTAATGTATTTAAGTTCCTCCCCTTACTGTGTATTATTGGTTACCTGTCATCCCTTATCATTTCCCTATTGGTTTATTCCCCGGATCCACCCCTGAATTTCCCTAGATAAGACCCCTTGTCAATCCCTTCTCCAGGCCTCTCCTCTTGTCGCCCCTTTCAGGGAATAAACTGGATACTGTGACAAGAAGGGACCCTTCTCTCTCCTTTATCTCTGCCTGTTGCCATAGAAACATCTTTGACTGCAGCCTAGACCCTAAAGAGCTGAGAGCTGAGGGCAGTGAGTTCCTGAAGGGACCTGCTTCACCTAACTTTGCACGGAGAGGCTTCCCGACCAGGACCCTGACACAAGTCGCCTGCCAAGGCCCCCGGGCGGCCGAGTGGTCAGCGTGACAGACAGCAGTCAAAATTCCAGCTTCTGTTCTTGTTAATGGGTGTTTGGGAAACTCAGTAGCACACAAACAGGGAAAGGGCAATGAGGGTGATCTGTACTCTTTCCTCAGAAACAGAAGTGTTTCCTGAGAACCCATGACTTCTATCTTGCATGTTAAATAAAAATAATAATACCAAAATTCAGCTCTTGTTTCTCAATCCTCGTTCCTGAACATAGGAAAATCATAACAAAACTTTCTAAAGCCAGACTGAAAACCTTTGATAAGAAATTTTATTGAGCCTGAAGCAGATGATTGCAGTTATTAGATTGTCACTACCTTCATGGGTTTCCCCAGAGGTGCCAATCAGCACAGCATCACTGATTTGAAAGGAAACAGGCATTATCTGCATTGTTTTCCAGATAATTTTAGAATACAGGAGGAGAGAAGAGAATATTCAAAACAAGGGGTGGTCTCTTCCAAGGCATCCTTCCCTGTACGTCCTTTACATTTCCTATCAACTTCAGTGCCTGTATCATTCCAAACGGGACACTCTTCACAAAAGACCAACATTTAGTACCACAAAAAAATAAATTGGGTCCTTCCTGAAATCCTTCAGGTTTCTAGATAGCTTTACAGCAAAAACTAGTAAGAACAGAAAAAAATATTTGTAGTTCTAGTTTGCTCTTTCAAATTTCCCCCTGCTTGTAATTACAAAACTCCTTAAAGGTTTTCTTTGGGAAGGGAAAAAGTGCAATGGACAGTTGTTTTCTTTCCTAGGAGTGGTTAGAGCACCACTTTCTTTCCTTGAGGTAGCAGGGCTTCTAGTTGACATAAGCCAAGTTAGAGTCCCCCTTTGGATACACAAACTTCATTTTTGAATGGCTCAGAATTGAGCTATCAGAGCACCAGCTCTCAGCTAGGGTTTGGGCTTAATGACTCTGCCACTCTCTTTGACCCATGAGGTCTGGGAGCGTGGGACAAGTTCAAGACCTGGAATTGAACCCCTTCTGGGAAAGTGCATTGTGCTAACTTTGAGAGACTCCTGGGACAAACCACTTTAAATAGCATTTGTTTCTAAGTGCCATAGTTCATGTGAAAATGCATGCAGCACTAGCTCTTACGAATGTTTCACCTCAGAATGTATTCTGTGTAAAGAACAGTCTCAAGCAAATGCTGGATTTGCAGGACGTGGACAAGAATAACGAGGGAGCAAAAGTTCAGCTGTTCTAATGTGTAGATATAGAAGCTGGGTTTTCATTGTCTCCCAGTGCTCTCTCTCTCCTTCGGGCCTGCATGGGGGAAATGCATGGGAGAAAGCAAGGCTGTAGCTTCCCAGAACACCGCAGCTGAAGCTTGCCAGACACATGGTGACCATCAGAGGGTTGCAGTGATTAGTCTAGCTATGTAAATAAACATGGCTGAATTCTACCCCAACAAAACATTGTTTGCTCTGCGTGACTCTGTTACACTGAGCATGTTTAGGTCAGTGCTGCATGGAAAAGGAAGAGATCGGGTTGAAAACTCCCATATCGCAAAAGCCAGGAGAGAGAATTTTTGACAGGCTTTTACTTGACCATAGGGGGCAGGAGGAGTACAAAAAATACCTCTCCCCTAGGTCTAGCTGAGTTGGGGTTTATTACACTTTTTGTGCTATGCTGGGGCTTCATGCAGTGTTCACCATGGGCATAACAGAGTAAACTCTAAGGTCAGTCCTTGTGGAGCTCTGTGAGGGACACCTGCCCCCTGCCTCACCCAGCAGTGAGTAGTACAACTGAGCCACTGAGGAGGGGAGACACTGGAAACTAAATAGATGCTTTTTTTTTGTTTGTTTTGTTTCTCCTTGAAATTTGCAAGGGAACCTGGCTCAGCTGAAGTGTATTTATGGCCATCCTAGCCTCTTTCAGGAGAGGTGTTTGTCTGGGAAATAGCATCCATGGGACCCATGAGCATTTGTATCTCTGTACGAAGTACACCTCTTCTTACAGTGTGTAGAACACAGGTGAGAGAAGCAACCTTGTACTTTGTTGGGAAAGTATTCACTGAAGAGTGGATCCTGAACCCTGACTGATGTTGTGTTCTTTACAGCTCTCTTTTCAATTAAAGGACTGTCCTAATGCAGGCTTTGGTTTGCTCGTGTCAGTGACCATGCTTGTGGTCAGTGAACACATTCAGTACTGTTCCAAGGATTGCTGCAAAGCTACCCAAGGGACTCCATATAAACTGGTTTATCTGCTGAAAGCAGTAAAGCAATAGTAGCAGCATGGGGCTGAGTTTACTGCTGGTGGGGCAGAGTCGTGCTGACACAATTCTGTAGTTTCAGGATTCAAGCCAGTACCTCAGAATGCACTCGAGCACTGAAAGCTGCTTTGAGTCAGGACAAAGAGACTGCCCAAGCAGAACAGGAGACAATGCTGTTTCTGGAATCTGTGCTAACTGGCATGGACTGAGCTGAAAAGTCTTTGTCTAGCATCAAGTTTTATTACAGAGATGCACTTTCTGTGCTATAAAAATGAACCAGCTTGTTCGGAGCTGAGCCAATGCACTTACAAGACATTTCATTGCAAAACTAAGATACATCCTACATCACTCTTTCAGACTACCTGGTAGTGTATTTGTGGTCATTATTCTGAAGTACTTTACATCAGCAGACCACAGACTTTCTGATTCTGGAGGATGAAGTTTTCAAAGATGCATCTCCTTTCATTTTGCTGTCGTGTGAGGTACCTCAGCAAAAGGGGAATGTGCAGATAAACGTGTATTCCAACACAGTGAACCATAGCAACAATAGTTACAGTAAGACTGTAAATAATTCACTAATACAAGATATGAAATAACAGTATTCTGAATCTATTGCAAGTTGCTGAATGCCAGGTTTGAGACACTTCCACTCTGGCTTATTGCTTTTTATAGCAAAATGCTGGATATGTCACTGCCATATTTAAAACCTGCCTCCTGATAGAAGACTGCACATATCTTGTATGGCTGCCTCTCTACAAGCGTATTTTTGGATCTCATTTTGCATGCAATGAGAAAGATGTCAGTGCAAAGACCTGGGTTTATGACTTGAGAATTTCTCCTTGCTAGGGTATGGTGTAATTGTCGGTGCAGGTCTCCATTACAATATGTTAGTGTTCAGAAAGATGCCTGGAAAGGATAGGAAGAAAACTAGCAGCAAGTTCTGCTAACCAAGAAAGTGCAGTATCCTGCTCCACTCCTTCCTGTCATCATGGCTCCTATGGCTCATTTAATGAGATCACATAAAAGATACATGATTTACTGCATTTTCTTTTATATACGCTTTGCACAGTGACACAAAGTAACAGAATGGTTAGTTATTGTTGTCAGTGGGATTTCCTGCCCTGTGCAGCACAGGCCTCCCTTTCCCTACCTCACACACATCCACAAAGGTCATACAATGTGCATCTAAAACAGCTGCAGAATACTAGCATGTTTGTAAAAATTGGAGGGTATTGAGATGATGTCCTGATACTGGAATATCTTGAGACTAGTTCTTTCTAGACTGACAATCCCATGACTGAGAATAAGTGAAAAGTGTGCTGTTACATCTGCTAGCTAATCTCGGTGGTCTCAATATCATTCTGTACAGATGATTCATGTGGCACACAGTTTTAGTTTATGTTATGTGTAATCCTTGATCCTTGTACATGGGGCTTATTCCAAACCCAATACATTGTTAACAGTAACTTCTCTGATAAAGTTAAATATTACTTTCTTTGAAAAAATTCCCTTTTTCACCTTGCACTATGGTGCATATTGTTTTTGTCATCATGCACACACATTGCTACTATTGTGATCAATAAGTAACAAGTCTATTTACTGCTCATTAATTAGACCCTTCAACATCCCTGATAAACAGAAACAAGGAGGTTTTTAGGCTGTTTCATTCCAGGCACCTTTTTCTTGTATTCTTACAGTAAATTAAAGGATTGATTAAGGCTGAAAATTTCGTATGAACAGTTGTTTGACTGCTTCTTTGAACCATACCTTCAAAAGAGGAATTATACCTTCAATTTTTCCTGCTTCTGTTGTTGGAAAACATACCACTTTGAAAGATTCTTATATATAACTTTAGCCAGGTTTGTTCCCCTTTGCCCCGGGGGAAGGGAGCTGAAGCTTCTTTCCAGAGCATTGTTTCTCTAGGTGAAGCCTCATGGGCTTAGCATTTCAACAGACTGGGAGTAGCCCCAAAGAGATAAGGCCATCGATGGAACATCAGCAGAACATCAGTGGCCATCTACGAACATCTACCCCAGACTCTTCCTCTGGCAGAGTTGGAGGCATCTCCTCCGGAAAAGACTGATAAGAAAATCAAAGAATGAAGATCTAATTAACATCAGAAGCAAAGAAATCTGGATCCAATAAGAAACCAAATACTACGAACTATGCAACTTTGGACCAATGAACACTGACCCAATTTGTTTCTATGAGTTTTAACTGTATAAAAGATCTGAAAAATCTAATAGATGCTATATGTCATGGAATGATTCTCTCTGCACACCCGGGCTATGTGTGGATGAGATGATTTCTACGGTACATCCTGGCCAGAACAACATACTGGCCAGATAATAAAATAATGCCTTGACTCTCTAACATTAAAAATGTTGTTGGAGGGTTTTTGTTTTTCCCTCAGTTTCAGTGACACTGTCATCAAGGCTAACACAATCTTCGGGTTTTTTGCCACCATATCCTTTTCAATTAACTGCAGTCACCAGAAGCTAGTGCTACCATTACGATCATGAGTGCCCCACACTATAATTTATGATTTCTATGCTTTGAGAGGGTAAGCAATATTTTGTTCTGTTCAAAAGCAAACATGAATACATTAACAGCCAACAGCTGTAGAACAGTAGCAAAAGTGTTTATATGTTCAGAAAGAAAACGTTGCAAGCTTGTTGACTGGTTTAACTCTCCATGTAATATCTCTTCTGTAAAAGTTACTTATTTAAAGATTTAGAACTGTATAAAATAATGAGCTTAAAATCGAAATGTTTGCCTGGGGAAGTCTGCCTTATCAAATATTACTTAAGAGGGATGCTAATGACTCACTTAACTCTGATATTCAGCTCCTGAAATAAAGAAAACAGAAAAACATAAGAAGACTATAACTGTTAATAAAGTTAGCAACTTCACATATAAATTTTAAATCTCCCTGCATTGCTAAAATGCCAGTGAACTGAGGTCCTCAGGCTAGATGTAACAATAAGATTTAACAGACTGTGAGCACACAGAGTGTTTTATATAATCCGCAAATTTTGAAAATGATTGATAGGTTTTGAAAAGAGACACACTGTTCCTGAAGACTAAACTTTTTCCAGTAATTACCACTGGGAAGGGATGACTAATTGCAGTACACTCTGTGCTACACAATATACATAGCAGACATATACACTGAAGAGTTTTGATATAGGTGTTCTCCATTTGGTAGAAGGAGTTAACCTATTTTTGGAAAGAGACCTATGTGCCTGAAGGCTGTAGGCTGATGAAAGTCTTCAATTGTGCTTTGTAGAATCAAAACATTTTCTGATGCTACCGTAAGTCAAAGTCAAAGCTTTTGAATTTAATACAATATGCACAATTACTCAAAGGGCAATTACATTATTATTATTAAAATTGCCTTCCCTTTAGTTATGCACTGCAAATGATTTACATGCAAAAGGGCAATCATAGGTTCTTATAACACAATAGATATGTAACTTCTAGCAGTGGCTGGACATGGCAATGTTCTTAAGATTTCTGTTGCTGTTTTCATCCTCTTGAGCCAACATAAATTTTTCAAGAATATTGATAATTCAAAAAATGTTTGTAGAAGCCTATTCCATTCTCCTAAATTAATTTTGTGCTTACCTAAAACAGAAGGGAATCAATTCAAATCAGTCAATGAAGGATAAGTAGTGTGAGGCAGTATACCACTATTTCCCCAATTCTTTTTTTCTCTTCTAGATTTGGCTAGCATCCCTTGTGTGCTCCAGTTTCCTGGACTTCTGCCATATTTTTGTCCCAGAAAACAGATTTCCAACTCTTCAGTTCAAAGTTAGCTGACCTGATTGGTGCCACACAACAAAAAGAGTGATCTTGAAACACCCCCATCAAACAAGGGCCAGTACAAAATTTAGGTTCCCTGTAAAAGATTGCATACATTATATGCTTTTGGATAAGGGGAAGGTGTATTGCATTGTACCCATTCTCGAGCACAGCATTTAGCACTTTTTATCTGTGAATTATTTCACTTCCTGGAGCTTTGCTATGATGAAAGCTGCCTGTCTGGACCTGGGAGTACCTCCACCCACAACTGCATGTTTTACTTTGGGATTTTGGAGGCCAGAAGCACCTGGTAGCCCCTCTAGGTATATCCAGCAAGATTTCCTGTCAGAAGTTTTACAGTTCTGAGCTGAGGTGGCATCTACAGAAATGTTGGCTGGGGAATATGTCATTAACAGGAAGAGAAGTACATTCTTTCCTGTACCTTGGCATTGAATTAAAATTCCTGACTGCACTGGGTGTAGGTGGCACGGTTTTACTAGAAGGGGAGCTTCCTTCTGCAGAAGGAGGTCGGGGCCTGCCCTTTGCTGGGCACAGCCAGTTCCAGATGGCTCTGCAGCAGGCCCACCACAGGACACAGCAGAGCCCTTCAACCAAACTGGTGGCACTTCCGTAAAAACATACTTAAGACCAGAAAATACTGATGGGGAAGGCATCAGAGGAGGGAATGAAGGAGCAGCAAAAGGAGGAATGAACAAAAATAATGATGAATGACAAAGAGAACACCACAGTTAGAGGAGAAGGAGGTGCTCCATGGCAGGGCAGGCACACCACCAAAGGGACTGAAATCTGCAGAGGACCACTCTGGAGCACAGGAAAAGCAGAAAAAGGCAGGAGCTGCAGAAAGAAACAGCGTCATCTGTGACCACCTCCCCGAAGGGACTGAGTGTAACTGCAGTAGTGACAAGGGGTGAGGAAGGCAGTGTGAAGCTGAGCCTGGCAAAGAGGAAGGATAGGTGTTTTAGATGTTTGTCTTTTGTTTGTTTGCTTCCCATTGCCAAAGTGATCATTAAATATTAAGTTTTTCAAATCCAGTCTGGTTTTCACGCAGCAGTACTTGGTTAGGGAGTTGCCTGTCCTTGTTCTGACCCTTGAGTTTTCTCACCCCTATTCTCTGCCCTTTCTCTTTCATCCTGCTGGGCAGGGGAAAATGAGTAAAGAGCTGTGTGGGTGCTCAGCTGGTAACTGGGCCAACCCACCACCGTCACAGAGAGCTTTTATCACACGCTGACCCTGGGTCAGGAGCTGGGCTTCAGAAACAGCTTCTTTGTAGAGGAAACTGTAAGAAAGCTTCACCAGAGTGAAAAAGCCAGTGGTTTTGAATTATTTAATAGCATGAAAACTGTAGCTATTTTTTTAACTTTCTCCTGGTGGCCTCCAGCACTTTCAAAATTAAAACCACCTTCAGCTAATTTAAAACCAAACAAAACCTGAAGAAATGGTGAGATAAACTGATTTTAAAAGGAGTAGCATGAGAAAGGGAGGGAAAAGAGCCTGAAATGCCATTGTGAATTCTTCGTTTCAACTACAAATGAGAACAGCTTACAGCAGTTATCACTGCTTTGGAAAGCAGTTGTTCCTTGATGACAGCAAATGATGCTTAACATGCCAGGTTATAGAGACTCACAAGTGACCTTCTCCTGTAAAGGCCATTTATCTTCTTCTATTCTTGCAGATGAACTAGTTGTCTTCTGTGGTTTATTGCTCATTTGCTTTCCTACACTAACTACCTACCTGCAAATACCATCTATGTTTCTCAGTGCTGAGAGTACTGTGTAATTGTTTGACAGTGGTTTATCCTATTAAGTGTTTCACACAACAGCTCCACTGATAATTATTTAAACTCCATCAGTAAAAAATCCTCTCACTTAGTTTCTGTTGATTTCCTAGGAATTATTTTGGTTTTCAATACCCATTAAAGCTTCCTATTTACTTTATGATGAATAAGAAAATATGTTGACAATTAATTAAGTATTCTTGAAACACACACTGAATTCTGCCTGTTACAATCCAGACAGTGTGCAGAATTGGAAGCCACTTTTATGCAGTCTATAAATCATATTGTTTTAACTGGTTTGTTGAGATTTTCGACAACAGCTGCAATTAATTGATGGGTGATGGATGAAGTGTTCTTCACTTTATCTGGTCCTGTACTATCACATAGTGTCACATTGTGCTGTGAAATGATGTCTGAGGTATACCACAGGGGCAGAAGTACTTGCACAATGACTTTTGCCTCAGGTTCCCCACAGACCTGGATGGTGCCTGCTCTGTAGAAGTGCCCAAGCTGAAGGAGGAAGGATGAGTCTTCTAAGCATGGGGTGACATTTTCACCACAACATAATTAAAAATACTAATGGGACTCATGGTTTGAAGTCCTCTCAGCGCATTTGAAATTCCCCTGTTTGTGCCCTTGCAGAGAAGATGAGGTACAATCTGAAAGAGAGTTGTTATCTCTGGTCTCCCCTTGTTATCTGTATTCTCTTACATTTGAAAGAGTATTTATGATATGGTACTAAAAATCTGTGGCCCTCTTTGAAAATGTACAAACCATTCCTAGCGGGTTTCCTGAATGTAACAATGTACAATAAATAGAATTTCATTGAGCAGAAATATACAATTTCATACCACTCAATTCAGAGAGCTGGATAAAATTTTAGTCTCACTGTCCTAGGTTACAATGTAGATGTATTTAAGTATTCTATTACCACCAGCTGTGGGCCATTAGCTGTTATCTCCTGCTATGACCCACCCCTGATAACAGACAATGGGCCATCAAGAAACCACTGCATGACTCATGGACTTATCCTATAGTGAGATGCTCCACTCAGGAGGGAGGAGCCAAGCATTCCCACCTGGATATAACCTGGCCTTGGAACTGCCTAAGTCAGCCCTGTCTACTGGCTTCCCAGAGGACAAGAGCTACCACTGGACCTTCAGCTGGAGACCAGACCTTCCACAGAATCACCACTTCAACTGAGCTACTTCATTTGGACTGCCCCCTCCCTAACAGGGTGTCAGGTTGTATCTGACTTTGTCAGTGCTTTTCCTGGTATTATTTCACTTATTTTTCATTTTTCCTATTAAATTTTATTCTGACTTGTTATATCCCACTGGTTTGTTTTCAAACCAATACACTCACAGAATTCGGAAAGGTTTGCTGATCTACTTAAGGCTGCCAGTAATTTATTTATTTTTTTTTAATATCATTCCCACAGACATTTTTCTATTCAGAAAACTATTTGGTCCAAGTATATATCTTTTCAAGTCATTCTTACTGGGTCATCAGTGGAAGTGGGAATAAACCTATTTCAAATTATGGTGTCAAAGCTCAGTAGCTGTGAAAAGGCAAGAATTTGGAAACTGGGAGCATGTAGAGTCTGTCTCATGGCTTGGTCACGTCTCGGTCCCACAGCACTAAACCCTGTGACCCCTGACCCTCCATATGGTGTTCCTGGTGTTCACAGGCATAGTTACAGCGTTTTGCAGGGTTACTTTTTTCAGTTCAATGTCTGTAATAATGTGACCACTCAACTGTAAACCAGCACAGTGATAATTTTCTTCCATGAAATTGGGTGTATATATATATATATATTAAGAGGAGATACAAGCATACAAGGATTTGGTTTGGTTTCAAGAAAGCCAGCTGGTTCATTTAAAAAGTTTCCAAGATTATATTGTAATATTTTTGCAGTTTGAAAATGCCTGAAGCAGGATTCATAGTGAAGTGGGCAGCTAAAATGTTTGAACAGCTATAGATACCTTATACATATCTTCATAAACATTTTTATAGAAATTTCCTGCAGTAGGGATATATGCCTCAGTCTTCAGTGATGATATCTACAGGCAGTTCTGTTGATAGGCTTGGCAAGGATTAAAAAAATGATACATTTTATATGTCTGAGCTATTTTACCTCTCTTCTTATTTTTTTTAATGAGAGGGCATTTCCAATATCTGTGTCTCTGACTATGAGAAAAGGACTAAGAATGAATTTTTTTCTGCCTCAGACTATGGATAATGATTTTTTTCTTTTTTCCTTTAAATTATTCACTGTTCATATGTTTGTGGAACACAGTGTGTTTGGACAGCCTGCAGATTTCACAAGGATAATTTTGTTATTAAACACAAATTCTTGTCACTACATATCACACATACACTCTTATAAGTGACTATTGCACATACCAGATTTGATCCTCTATCAGTAGTTTTCTTGCCAAAGCTGCCCAGTTATGGCAAGCAATTATAACTTAATATATTAACTAGCATTATATACATATACATACATATATATAAAATTATATATAGTTACTGGTTATTATATATATTTATATTATTATATATAGTTAGCATTATGACTTAAAGTTTAGATTGACCTGGGTCCTTTAGATAATCCTGTACTTTATTCACAGGAAGATCCTTTTATTTCCCCAGTGCTTTTGTTGTTTCTTCAGTTTCATAGTAGGTTAGGCAATGTTTACAATGAGTACATTTAAATGTCTTTAAATTGAAAACCTTCGGAGGTGTTTGGCATACTTGTGTAGACTGGTATGTGAGTGACATGCTCAAATTACCTCTGATATCTGGGTCATTTATTCTCAAGGATTTACTGACATTAAGGAAAACTGCTGCAGTACATTTCCAAAGGTTTTCAGCTATTGGGGTTGATGTAAATAGTTCTCTAATGAGGTCTAATGTAAATAGTTCTCTGGGCCTTGCCTACTGGTTTGTCAGTGCTGCTAATGTGGAAAATGAATGTTTTTGCTAAACATGATCAATCAGATCATATCTGTGGCTTGGCCCTATGTATCTCTGCTTCTCTCTCCCCCTTTAGTGGGTATTGGGTTGTGCCATTAGCAGAAACCATGCAAAATTGCTCTAATGGTTCAGTAACACTTTGCAGCTTTCAACTATTCATGTTCTTGAGATGCAATCCTTCCCAATAACTCGAAAGAGAAAAGCCTACCAGCTCATGAGTGGTGCTTCATATGTATAGGTGCCTCTGTGTCTTAGGCTTCAGATTCTGCAAAGCACTTGCTAATATATAGAAATTAAAACTTTTCACTGCTTTTTAAGTCATACTGATGAGACAAAACCCACATTGGGTGAGAGTAATCAAATTCACTGTTTCTACCCCAGTTCTTTGCTCTTTAAATAACACAAAGGTAAAGACAGCAGAGGACTTGTGGAGAAAATTATCCTGTGTTATTGGAAGAACAACAAATTCTTTCTGCCTCTCCTCAATTTTTTCCATCACATTCTCCCAGAAAACAGCAGCAGCATTTCTGAGCTTTTGCTTTTTCTTGACTCTGTCATGTTATTTTTGAGATAATTCAGACTGACTAAGTTACCCTGCTGTCAAGCCTGAGAAACTGCATTGACTGAACTAAATGTGCTTGGGTGGGCGTAACTATGGCAGAAGAATTTGGCAGAATGGACATAAAAAGGAACTAGCTAATGGGATAGCATATAGTGTGGGTAGCAGGGAATAAGGACAGGTGTGCAAATCCACTCCAGCCCAATGCTTTGGCCACTAATTCATTCCCACCCACCGGAGTTTTAATATTATATATATATAAAACTAGAGCCCTCTGGCACCTTGATGCCATGATACATGATGTTCTCTGTTCAGCTGGAGCATTGTTCTTCCCCTACCTAGGAAGCTGCAGTATTAGTAACCACTATCTCCTCAGATCATAATCATTCTGAACCTACTATTTCCCACTCTAATCCCAGCAAGCACTAGAGTGTGTGAATCTGTTCCACTTCTCTGGGAATTTGCATCCAAAGAGACCCTAAGGATAAATGCCAAGGGTTTTTTTATCAGCTTCTCAGCTTCAAAGAACTGATGGCATTCAATTTCCCTCCTTTGACATTCTTCCCACTCAATGTCCACTCACTGTTGTCATGTTACTGGTCACTCCATCCAAATTTCTGTTTATCCCTGCCTTCTGGGAGATTTTTAGTATAAGCTCTAATCTGTTCCTATGTAAGCAGCGTAGAAATTCTTGGTGATGCAGGTAAAAAACATGCTATTATTGATATCAAAAAATTGATTTCTGGAGAATGAATCAGATCCTTTTATAGATCTCTATAAATAAAAGGTTTTGCTTTCCTACAGCTCCAAGAAACTAAAAACATTGAACATTAACTTGTAGAAAAAAAACCCAAACCTAGAGAAAACATTCCCCTAATTTGAAGACACTTTCTTTTACCTTAAAGTAAGAAGCTGAGACAACTCTCTTTGACATACTAAGACTAGAAATCTACTTGCAAAAACTTGCAAAATCATTCTAAATTAAATATATTATTGATCCTGTAGTCTTCATTATTCTCTTTGTGACTATAGTGCCTGCAAGGTAAAGGACCGAATATGAGCCCTGTGTTTCTGGAAAAAGAAGCTTTAAAATAGTACTTGGCATTTTCCAGTTTATTGCACTGAATGTTAATGCACATTGGGAATTCATAAACACAGAGAAATTATTTAGATTTTCCCTTCCTGTATAATAAACACAGCAGGATGGAGAAGTGAAAAAACTGGTATTATATTGTTTAAAGCCAGGATCAGTGTGAATACTATTTTAACCTCAGCTAGTTTCTTGCTCATGCTCCAGGCTATACCTAGGTTCAGACCCTGAGGAGAGGATGGGTAAAGCACATTTAGGGCAGCTTTAGTTCAGCTTATTTGGGCACTGCCATGCATGGCCCTGTGTGCAGACAACACTTGATGTCCATGACAGTTCCATGGCCCCCAGCCCCTGGCGTGTGGTTGCCCAGTACACTCCCATTGTGGCCATACCCCTCAGCCCACTTGTAGCCAATGCCGATGACTGCCCTCCTGGGGAATAGGCTGGGGACAGCAAAGGTCAGTGATGTTTCCCGGTTGGCACTAAAGTCCAGGCCTCGCTGTTTTGGTAAGTGAAGAGATTGTGGCTGTGTAGACGTGAGCTGTGATGTGACACTTGCACTTGGGGCCAACACACAGGCACGGCTTGTTCTGCACTGGTGTAGGCATAGCCCATGTAACCCAGTTTTAGCTACATGAACAAGCCCACAGTGTGTCTGGTGGGTGTGGCAGGACATCTACCCCCCATGTACCACAGATAGCTGGTGCATAAAGAGATAACTTCTGCTGGGCCTTTCCACCTCCGGGCTATCTCTGGCACCAAGAGTGATTCAAGCCCAGCTAAGAATGAACATCTTAGTTTGGCGAGCCAATGGGGGAAGAGATAAGAAATATTTCTGACTTAAGAGACACCGTTTTACGATTATAAAAGATACACGAGTTATCATTGAGGCAGAAGCCTCTTACACCCTGAAAATTTTTGAGACTTCTCCCCAAAGTCTGGACACAGGCTTCACGGTTACTTCCCCAGGGATTGAGTGAAAGGATCTCGATGTGTGCCCCCATCAACCTTTGATGGTGAGATACATTGAATCCTAAGCTTATACTATTTCTTCACTAGCTGTAATTGAAAGGGTACCTTACCGTGCACAGTATGTCAATCTCCTAGTAGTATTTCTTCTTGTTTTATACCTGTGTAGTAATAGTCTGTTTTAAGTCTTGTCTGTCAAGTTTTTTTGTCTATTAATAAATAATTCATTTCATAATAGACCGAATCAGCCATTATTAAAGAACTTGTGGATAAAGTGGATTTTTGGGGTGCTGGTCACTTCAATACATCTCCTGCCTGCTGCCATAGGCCTGGGCAAAGACAGGAGCTGAACTAAATTCACAAAATCCATTCATGACTGTGGGCTCTCTTCAAATCTCACACTTGTGTGTTTCCTGCTCCGGTAGCAGAATTACAGCTGTCGAAATCCAGGTAAATCTGTGCGCTGTGGCCCACCCAGTTATTTCCAGCAGAGCCTGTAGCAGCAGAATGAGGAGCAGTTAACTCACCGATGAGGCTGCTGGCCATGTTAGTAGCTCTGTTCTGAGATGGTTAAAAGGGGAAAGTTGCTAAAACATGCTTTGCCTTTCATCGAACTGGCATCTTCATTTTCCATAGAAGGGAAGTATGATTGATACACTCTCTGTATTTGACAGTGCTAATCCTCAAGTTGGCTCACTCTGACAAAGCTACCATGGATCATCTTGGTGGCATTTGTCAGTGAAATGCAAAAATTATTTCAAGAAAAAAATTCTGGATGTACACACACACACACACGCGTATATGCATATACAATACATATATGTAAAGTTGTTGGTTATTCCTGAGTTCTTTTTGCTTCTGTTCCAGGGTTAGATAATATTTCTTCCTGTTAGTTTTATTCATTTTTTTTTAAGTGTTGGGGGTTGAGGGCATNTAGTTGGAGGAGTTTACTTGACATTATTTTCCTTCTTGTTTAGTTTGACTTTGAATTTTTGGAAAAAAATTAGACCAGATTTTTTGACATACTGAAAACCTGTGGTTTTGCCTAATTAAAAAATCCCGATATACACTGAATTGCTTTCATTGTCCTTCTAGTTAACTTAAACAATTTGAAAGATGTTCTGGCAGATGGGATGAAAAGTTGAAATATAAAGGGAAGCCAACATTCATTCAAATTAAAAATAAAATCTCTGCTATCCCTCTGGCTGGTTACATGCAGTTCAGAGAAGTGAATGAAATTCCTAAGTGAAAGATTTGCTTCACATCTGCTACTTCACCGAATGATCAGCAGGAAAATATCATTCTATCATGGCTTAAATTATGCATCTTTAATCAAGGCACCCCAGGTAATGCAAAGGACTCAGCACAAGTCTTGTTATATAGATCTAAAATTCTTTGTTGTTCATGACAGAACATTATGAAAATACTGATTATGTTTATAGAACATCCTGCAGTGCCATCCAAAAAGATTCATCCCTGGAAGGTTAGAACAGTTTCAGCTGGGGTTCTGAGCCAACCAGCTCTGCTAAATTGCAAAGAATGTTAGCAGGAGCAAAAAGTCCCAGCAGTGTGACTGCTGCTTCCCAAGCTGAGCAGTTCTGCATGACACAGCCTGGCACGATGTAGACACATCCCTAGCATAAATCTTCAGCCTTGTATAAGTTCATAAAGGCCAAACTTATTCCAGTTAATATAATCTGAAGATTTGAATCATATTTTGTGATTAGGAGATGTGTATGTGTCTGAATTTGAGAATGAAAGATAAGCATCCAGTGAATTCTCCAGATTCCTGGACTGCAAACTTTGCCAGGTCCATCTTGCTTGGATTCCTAAATGTATTTTCAGTGGATTTAGCATTTAGAGACAGTACTTAAATTTTTAAATTACTGAATCAACATGACTTTTTACTATACAAAAGGCTGAATGCATTAAAAAACATGAGAGAATGAAGATTATCTCTCTATTCAATATTATTCTTCCATATAATATTTTGAAGTATTTCTAAAACAAATAATTTAAAGTCAAGTAATCCAGCAGCCATGATGCTACACTCAAGCAGTGTATAGGATTACATATTTGAACGATTTTTTTTATTGCTTTCCCTGATTTTAAACTGGCACCCAGCAGCGGTTGGTAAAATGTCGATTGTGTTGACTGGAGCAAAGCCTAGGACATGATGAAGAAGCTTTTGAAAACACATTTGAAGTTTGAGACATAAGATTTCCAAGCTTTTCTGTTGTAAGGCACCCAAATTCTGTCAGGGTGCCCCAGCCAAGTTATGCTCAGTTACCTTATCAGAGACCTCAAGAATTTGTCAAGGCTACAGAGATGTATGCTATTCTAAATTGGGAAAGAAGCTGTTGAAAGACGGGATAACAAAAGGGCAAGAAAGTAGATTAAAAGAAGGACGGTACCATCCTGGACTAGAACCAATCAGGTTCTCTGAAAGGTGCATGCAGAGCATGGACAGCATAGAGACCCAATCGGGTCATGGGATTGTGTGAGCTACAGCTGCAGAAATGTATAAGAATAGAGTAATGTAAACAATAAACAGACTCTTGCGAAAATCATATTGGTTCGTGGTATGAGGGTCCCGTTCTCCTGCAACTGGTGACTGCAACGGGATAAACGTTCAGTTATGAAACGGACCAGATCTCCGAGAATGTGGAGCAGTGCAGGAGAAACGGCAAAAGCGAAGCAGATAACATCTGAGGGACTGCAGAGAGACGTGGGCACATCTCCGATTGATCCGAGAACCGTGGCTCGGACCAACCTGAGACAGGGAGGAATGAGAACAAAAGCCACTCCAGACAAGTGAAAAAGAAGCTAGATGTGATGCTTTATCCATCTCTATGGTAGGTGGTGCCTCTCAGTTGCTTGCTTTTATGCATAATCTTGCAGAATTTAATCCTGGAAACTTTATCCGAAACTTTTTACTACAGCTGCAAGGCTGTACAGGGGACTGCCGTACAATATGGCGGCGGCTTGGTCACTTCTGCAGGCAATGCCTGTGTACTTCCACCTGCGCCATCTTGTGACCAACAAGCTGCCAGTCCTCCACCTACAGCGCCACCTGTGGCCGCTTCTGTTACTACGGCCTCAAATACAAGAAACAGAGAGAAAAAAAAAAAGAAAGAAAAGAAAACCAGAGCAGAATCTCTGCATAAGGGAAGAAGACATGAATACAGCTTTCAAGCCAGAAGTGAAAACATCTTTGCAGAGCATGAATCCACAGAGTACAAGCAATCTACAGAATGCAAATAGAGCATCAGCTCCATTTCCTTCCAATTTGGGACAACTTTAAAAACAGTGATCCAAATAGTTCTTCAAAAAATACTCCCAATGTCACCAACTGGGCAGA
>VZRO01000995.1:0-33123 GCA_013397915.1 Daphoenositta chrysoptera
TGGCTTCAATTTTAATGTGGATTAAACCTTGGATTTTCATCTGGGTTGCAACCTCATCCACAACAGTGTCTTGACAAAAGTTCAGTATCTTATATGGCTTATTGTTTTTAAGCAGAAACTTTTCACATCTGTTGCTAATTATCACTAAAATCACTACATCAATGACTTTTGCTTAAATACACTTTCACTTCAGTAATTTTCATATTGTGTTAATTCCTGTTCCAAGCTAAGATTTTTTGAACAGATGTGTTTCCCTCCAGCACGTCTTAAAGTGTTCTCAGCTGTTGTTTTTTCAGGTGGGGTTTTTCTGGCATGTGTTTTTCTGGGTTTTGTTTTTCATTTTCTTGCTCTTCAGCTCCTGAGTTGCCTTGATCTGAACGACTGCAGCTGTTCTTAACACCAACCCTTCCCCTCCTGTGAACGAGTACCAAACCCCTCCTGGAGGAAGGATGTGTATTTTGACTTTTATACATTGAGAGAGCAGATTTGGGGCAAGTTTTCCAAGATTTCAGACCTACAGTGGACTATAAATAGAAACAAGAAGGCTGCTATATTTTCCTGACGTAGTTTCAGAATCTTGTTTTAATTCACGTGTGTGTGAATGGCTTAAACCGAATTACCCCAAGAGTTTTCTGATGTTAAAGTCTGTTTTGGCCTCCCAGGTTTTACCCACCTGATAAAGAGTTTATTCCACTAAAACTGAAGGTGCCCACACTCGTTTTGAGGACTTACTTTTATTGTTGCTGTCTCCTTGGCTGAGATGAGCTCTGTTATATATTTTCTATTCTTCTATTGAACTGTGCTGCAGATGACAAAGCACAGCCTGCTCCTACCTCTTCAATTTCTGCTCAAGTGCCCAGTTCAGTTTTCTTCCAGCTGTTATTTTAATACCGTTCAGTAACTCATCATTTCCATAAATTCCCTGGGTTTGGTGCTGTGCTGGCACCAGCTGCTGCCAGAGGTGCTCAAGTGCCCTGATGAGGGCAACAGGGATGGGTTGTGATGAGTCCTCTCCTCCTGACCTCAGCTGGGGAATTATTTTTGGCAGTGCTCTCCTCCGAGCCCTCTATTGTTTGCTGAGACAATGCAGCTGCACTAAAATACCTCCTGTGCACAGGGCATCTTGCATTTCTTCAGCTGCTCTCCCAAGATTAAATTCCTCACAGCTGAATTGTGGAGTTCCAGAGAAAATTCCTCTTTCATCCCCTCCAGCCTTGCCTCTGTCTATTGAAGGCACAGAGAACAGAGCAGCCTCTCTTAGCCCTTATTCAAAACAACAAAGAAGAAACTAGAAAATTTTTAAATGGAATCTGCCCTGCAACCATTTGGACTTTTTGGGTTTTTTTCTTCCTGGAGTAGCCACGAATTCCAGAAATCCCTGTCCAGAAAAATGTGTAAAGAACTTAGAAACTAAGAAACTCTCATACTCTTTGTGCTGCTCTCAGCCAACACCGTGTTTTAAAACATGCTGTCTAATTTGGCATATTAAACCACAATATACTTATTCTCTTTCTTGTAAGGGATAGAAAGGAAATGAAAGATCTCTTGTAAGATTTTTGGCCCTACTTCTACCAGGAGTTAAAAAACAATAACAATAAAGCTGCCAGAATGATACAGAGATCTTATCTCAGGCCTGACTGTTCAGTGGTTTTGATCAGCAATATTGGGCATGGAGGGATTTTAGCTCTGTAATCGTCTGGATTATGCCTGGCTTTTGTGAAAGCAAAATTGCTCAGTTTTAGTCCACTTATGAATAACAAAAGCCTGGGAAATCTCAGTCGTGGTGTTTGGTTTCCTTTAATTTCTTTATGTTGAAAACTTAGGGAAATTGGTATCTAGCACTTATAATTAAAAATCAGATACTGAATTGAGTCTGCATCCTGCTGCAGGATTGATTCCAGAGTCATCCCTAATGATGGGGGAATGCCTCTGCCATGATTAGACAGCTTCAGGCTCGGAGGAAAACCTTAATTAGAGAAGAGAAGCTGCTGTGGCTGAGTCTTTGCAAGGTGCTTAATTTGCCTACTTGTCTTTGGCTGCAGGTGCCACTAATGCTGAAAATACATGTTGTAGAAAATGTTCAGGTTTTGGGGAAGAGATAGTAGAGAAAGACTAAATTATTTCCTCAATTCCTTTTTTTTTTTTTTAATATATTTTCTCCTGTGGTATTAATGTATAAATACGTTGATTTATCTTTGAACATCCCAATTGTCTCTCTTAGCAGTGATGGCTAAACTGACTTCCCTCATTTATCCTCAAAATAATTGTTCTGGTTATTCCCATTATTTGATTGTTAACAATGGAACACACTGATTCCAGAGGTACCATTGGCTGTGGAGAGCAGATTGTCTGATAACTTTTTTTATTTCAGGATACATTTCCAAGGGATTTTGTTGGCTTCCTAAAAAAACCTCTATCACCACATCAGGGATATTCCTCAGCTCTTGCCATCCTTTAAGCCTGGGACTCTGTTTCCAGAACTCAAGCAAATACTGCCCTTTTTAGGGTGATTTTTTCCTTTTAAATCAGCGCAAGACCAACGCAGGAATATTCATCAGTTTAGAGCTTCCTGTCAGGTTTTATACACACTGCCTAGAGCATAAATCACTTAGAAATTCATCTTTCAGAAATCATTGCCACTTAAAGGAATATTTATCCTTTCTATGGGCTGGACATGAAAAGCCCTGAAGGAAAGCAGATGCTTTTGGAAAGGCTTGATGAGATACCTGGGCTTGCAGTAGGATGTGTTTTTTAAAATCAGATTAAATAGTTGATCTTTAGCATTTTTAAGGTGGTCTGATAAAGCAGACTTGCAGCTGGACCCTTTGCTTATCTGTGCTACATTTTTTTGTCCACCAGAGTGACAGCTGTAGTTATTTTTTATGGCCATTCTGTACATCGTGGTTTATGTTTTGATGTGTCGTGTCTGAGCACAGGGAGATAAAAAGCTGTGCAGAAAAGCAACGAATGAAGGTGATGGTGAGCAGTTTTATGGCATTGCTGGATCCAGCACTTGAAGGGAGTGACTGGAAATACGGGAGCTTTGGGACATTCCTTTCCTGGAAACACCCCCAGCACACCTGGGGTCTGCCTTCCAGAACATTTTGGGTACAGATCCCTCTGTTCGCCCCATCCTGAGGTGATTCTTGGGCTTCCCGGGTGGGCATCACTCTCTGTGACCAGATGACGTCCTGATAACGAAATTCCCTTATTATATGGACAGGTAATGGTAGGAAAGAGAGCAGAAAATCAATCCCTGGCACCTCACTGTGTTCTGGCTGTGTTAGCTCCGTAGTGAGGTGCAAAAGTGATGGGAAGATCAGAGGAAATACGGAATTTCAGGCCAGGAAATCTTGCTTGGTGTGGGATTAAGCCCTGGCGTGGGCGGTGCCGGTGACGGGAGCTGCTGCTGGCACGGAAATGGGAGCGCTGGTGGATCCACCTGGGGCTGAGCTGACCTTCAGTGGGACCGTGAGAGGCTGGAGAGTTGGGTGGAGAGAATCCTGCTGAGGTTCAACACGGGGAATGCAGGTCCTGCACTGGGAAGGAACAGCCCCCAGGGCCAGCACAGGCTGGGGGACCTGGAGCAGCTCTGTGGGGAGGGACCTGGGGGTGCTGGTGGGGACAAGGTGACCATGACCCTGTGTCCTGGTGGCCAGGAGGGTCAGTGGGATCCAGGGGACATCAGGAAGAGTGTGGCCTGCGGGTCAGGGAGGGATCCTGCCCCTCTGGCCTGCCCTGGTGAGGCACATCTGGAGTGCCGTGTCCAGCTCTGGGCTCTGCAGTTCAAGGAGGACAAGGAGCTACTGGAGAGGGTCCAGCGGAGGCCACAGAGAGGATTTGGGGTCTGGGGCATCTCCCTGATGAGGAGGGGCTGCGGGAGCTGGGCCTGGTCAGGCTGGAGAAGGGAAGGCTGAGAGGGGATCCCATCAATCCACACAAATCTCTCCAGGGGGTGTCAGAGGAGGGTGCCAGGCTCTGTTCTGTGGTGTCCAGTGACAGGATGAGGAGCAATGGGCAGAAACTAAAACACAAATTCCACCCCAACATGAGGAACACCTTTCCATGGAGGGTGGCAGAGCCCTGGAACAGATGCCCAGGGAGAGTCTCCCTCTCTAAGACACCCCAAACCCAACTGGACGTGTTCCTGTGCCACCTGCTCCGGGTGCCCCTGCCTGGGCAGGGTGATTGCACTGGGTGGTCTCCAGAGGCCCCTTCCAGCCCCGGCTGTTCTGGGATTCTGGGAATATTCACTGGGCCAGCTCGTGGCCAGCAGTGGGCTGTGTACTCTGCAGCGCTGGTGGTTTCATCCGACACTGTCCTGCCTCGTGCAGGGTGGGAATTCCAGGGGATTTTGACCTGCTGGGAGCAGCAGCATTAATCCTCCCCTGAGCAGGGACTGAACAATTTCCTCAGGTGCTTTCAGTGTGCTCTTGCAAATTGTCTTGGCTCCCAAGCCTTTCAGGCTGAGGACACTGGGAATTCTTTTTAAAGCCCCCCTCAGCAGGGCCGTGCACCACAGCACCCCTGTAAGGGCAGGGGCTCATTTTCCAGTTTGCAGGGGGTCAGAGGGAACACCAGCACATCCTGGGGTCATCTCTGCATCCTCAGGGCCGGCAGTTCCTGCTGCCAGCATCCTGTAATTGCTGTTTGGGAGCTGAATTATTCAGTGTTCTGTGTGTCGCAGCTGCTGAAGGGATGAATTTTATTTACTGCCTCAGGAGCTGGTTATTCCATGTGTGAGTAGGTGGATATTCATGGAGTGAGCTCTTCACTCACTGCCCTTGCACTACTCAGATTTGTTTCTCCTATCCAAGGAATAGGTTCTCTTCCTCGAGGAAGGGAGAGCCATGTGTTTAAAGGATGTAAAAAGGGTTGGGTTTCTTTATTGTCTGATCTCCTGGGGAGTAATAATAATAATAATAAAAAATAATAATATTATATATCTATAATATATAATATAATAATAATATATTTTTATTATAAAACACCACACTGCCTTATCCCCTCTCACAATTCCACCTCTCCTGGGCTGTTTTGAACAACAGGTTCTTCACAAGGCTGAGCAAAATGAGTCTGTGGGATTTTAGTCTTTCACTGATTTAAAGTCTCTCACAGTCACATTAGTTTAAGTACACACTACAGAAAAGTGAAAAGAAACTCTGTGTTAAACTCTGTAAAGTCACATTGCTCTGGATAAAGCGTGGGTTTTAATTCTGAATCTGTTTTATTTCCTATAAGGCCTTAATGTTATTCTTTGTAGCTATAAAGATATGGCTGACCTAGAATAGACTACATTTTTAATCTCATTAGGAAAAAAGTTTCAATATTTATGGTCTTGAATTAATTGGGTGATTAGTTTAGCTTTAAACATAACTTAGGTGACCCTACAGTGACTTTACAAAGGAAAGGTGATCCTGAGGTCCCCTCACTACCTGCAGTGTGAGGTCTCAGAAAGGTTTAGCAAAAATTGTTTATTTAATGATAGAGTTAAAAGTTACTACAACTGTGAAAGTGACACCAAACTTATTTAGATCTTATTTGCTTTTAGCTTGAAACTGGTGCTTTTTTTTTTTTTTTTTTTTTAATGTAGCCTAGGTGTAGCACTGTTTTGGTGAGTTTTGGTTTTGTTTTGGTTGGTTTTCTGTGATTTGGTTTTTTGTCCTCGTGGACAAAACCCCTTTCTTAAACCACAATAAAGAGAAGCCATTTTAATAAGTTAATTTTTGTTGGGAATCTCATTGTGTGTATTCAGTAGGCTGAGTTTTACCTTTTTATTTATTTTAGAAAAGAGCAGGGCAGATCTTTATTTTTTCTAGTTTTTCCAAACACAGCCGTGCCTGTTAAAATTAATTAGAGTTGAAGGTCGGAGTGTCAGTGCTGCTGGAGCTGTTATGACACGATTTTAGGAGCTGAACCTCAGCAGCATTTAGAATCACAATCAACAAAATTCAGTCAGAGGAGCTGAGGGAGGACGCTGGTTAAACATCTGCTTGTCCTGTTGTTCTTGCGCTGATTTAAAAGAAAAACTCACCCTAAAAAGGGCAGTATTGTGGGGTCAGGAGTGGGACTGGATCCTCATGGGTAACCCAGGATTCTGTGAGTCCAGACAGAAATTCTCTAACTTGCCAAAATAAAAAAAAACAAACAACCCTTTCATTCGCTTCTGATTCACTTGAGGGGTTTTTATAACTTCAAATAATACACGAAAGATGTTAAAGAATCTTGCTTAATCAAAATAATGTGTTTAAATCTGTTATTACTGAAAGTTAATCTGGTGAGCCTTTATAGGTTTTTGAGCTGGAATTGCAACTGAAAATGAATAATTTTATATTACAGAGTGGTTTTATGTGGTAGGGAATGGTACAATGCTGCAAGAGCTGTACCAATTCTTGACTTGCTATTTATTTAACTTTTGTTTAAAAATTAGGTTTGTATCAGAAATTAAAAGGATTATATTAAAATTAGAGATGATTAGGTGAACTATTGTGCCAGTTATGGGAAATTTAAAAATAGCTTCAGGTATAATAAGCAACTTCATTATATTAATGCAAAATATTCTCCTATCATTAAAAAATTAAAGAATGTTCCAAATGTTATTTTAGCTCCTAGGGGAAAAAAAATCAAAATCTTAATTTTTTTAGAGTTATTGCTTTGTTTTTAAATGAACTGTTACCTGCAAACTATTTTCAGAGCATTTCACTGATCTCAGAGAAAATACTCTAAAAAAAACCTCATCCAGCTTGAAGGGAAATAGCCATTTGAGTTATTTTCTGTCTCTTTCCTTGGCACTTAAATTAATTTATTAATTGTCAGAAACAACTACAAAGCAGTGCTGCACTGCCCCTGCTAATTTTGATGTCCTCAGAAAGCGCATTGTTGTTTTCAGCTGGAAAAAGCCAAGCTGTGCTTGCTGGAAATAGCAATGAGATGCAGAGGGGAGAGGGATTGTCATGGGAACGTTTTGGCATCCATGGGAGGATCCTGCTGCAGCTCCTCGGCTGGACTGGGAGCATCCGTTCCTTCCCTGCCCTTCCCAGAACCAGGAGAGGGAAGCTGTGTCTCACCAGGGGGTTTCAGGGACAACAAGGCCACGCACAAAAATAAGGGAAAACTTTTTTTGGGGGTGTGAGATTGCTCTGTGTCCAAGCACAGACAGGCCAAAATCTGCTGTTTGTTCTTGTTTTCTGAGATTTCACCGGGACTCCTCAGGGGCAGCCTTTCAGCAAAGGGCTACCACCAAGTGGTGTCAGGAGGGATTTTGGTCTCATCAAAACTCATTTCCTACCTTGAGTGTTTCCTCACAGCCAGGTCCCCACCGCTCTGGGAAGAGCCTGACTTACAGGTTTAGGAACTTATTAAAAGTTTGTACAAAAGCAGAAGAAACTTTGCTTCTGGTTCCTTCCTCAGCCTGGTTATAAAAGCAGCCAGTGCCCTTCAGGGGGCAAGAGAGGGAGGGTGCCAGGATGTTCCTGCCTTTAAAACTGCAGCCTAGGAAAAGCCAAATGAATAAAGAAGTTCCTTGGCCCTGGAATTCCTCCGAATTCCCAGTTTTTGTGAGCTTTTTGTCACGTAATTGCTTGTTCCGTGGGCTTTGCCCCATCCAAACTCAGTTACTGCGGCATTAAATATTGTCTGTGTGCTTATGAATGTATAAAATAATGGGAGAAATTGAATTATGACAATGATCCATGGATGTATTTTGGAAATCATACACAAGCACAAGGAACCATCAATCTAGTCCTGCAACAGTTTTTAAATTTATTGAGCCTGTGTACTGAAACTGTGAAATGAACTCATGTATTTTAAATCACCGTGTTTGAGCTGGCATAGCTGGGCTTGTTTTGTTGGTGGTGTGGTCAAATGACCTCAGAAAATACATATTTTGAAGTATATTCCCTCTTGCTGAAATCAAGGCTGTTACTTGAAGGATAGGTAGGAGAATACACTCAAAGGCATTGGTTATAAATCAAACCAATCCTTTCTCTGCAAAGCCGTGATTTATGCATGTCAAATTAACTTTTCCAAACTTGCTGTAATTTATCTCAAACACGGGACATCTCAAAAAAAGGGAAATGAAATGTATTTGTGCTGTGCACTCAAGGTAAAATTTTTGAGTCAGTATTAATCAGGAGCAATGTGTTCCAGGATGAAGGGAACGTAATTCAGCAGATTGCTTTGGAGCAGCAGTTGTTCTCCTGGCTGACAGAGGGACCAGAAAAAATGGTAAGAAAACTTCTTCTTTTAACTAGAAAGTGTGTCTTCAATTCTCTACCTCTCTTTCTCTTTTCTCTTTTTTTTCTTTAATCTGCTGCGTTCATAATCGGAAAAAGCGTATTTTGTTTTTGATGATGGAGTTTTGGTGGTGAAGTGTTGAGCAGATAAAACAGGTGAAGATTAAACTGTTTAACTGGAATTGTGTAGTAGCAAAGAAAGCATGCTGGTTTATTACCTCCAGAGGTATAACTAATGTGTCATTTCTGCTGTTCTGCATGTACAAAAAATAGTTCTGGGGCCTGGGATAGATTTATTATTCGTCATTGATTGCCTCATTCTGTTGCAGGACATTTCTGGCAGTAAAGCAGCAGAAGTGTCACATCCATCATGATGTGTCGGAGATGTGTCAGGGCTGGGGCTCTTTTTTGAACTTTACTGCTCCTGAAAAATGTAGCTGAGCGTTACAGGCAGAAGTCTGACATTTCCAAGATGAAAATCAATCTTTTTTTATGTGGTGATTCTCAAAGCAGACTTGAGCTTTGATTGCACAAGGGGTGGTTTCACACGTTGGGGGATACAACAGGGACACCAAATAATTTGGGTAACAGATCTGGCAGGTGTTCTGTAATGAATATAAATTGGAGAAATGATCATAGAAGAGATACTCAAGTCAAGATGGCACAGCAAACATTGATCTGCTGCTGTCACAGCCAGGAACCTGAAGGTTTTTCTTTTTTGGTTCGTGTATTTTCTTGTATTTCTCTTTAAAGCTGGGGACTAACCAGGTAAATACAGCCTGCTGTGAATTTATATTCCATATTATACCAAATTCAGAGGTGAAAAGAAAGAAGAGTTGTTCAAATTAATTGCTAAAAGCATGAGAAAAAATGAGAGGTCCTAATGAACAAGAAGGGAGGGCGGATGAAACACTTTGAGCTTTAAAATGAATGCAAAAAAAAAAAAAGTCCAAACAATCTATGTAATTGTAAATACCTTGGAAAAAAAGGAAAGTCGTGGTGTCAGAGGTCCAGGGGCTCAGCACCTGGGCATGAGGGTGTCATTAGAGACAAAAAAAGGACAGTTTGATGCTGGTGGCTGTGTCTAGAGGCAGCAGAAGTCTGAGGAGAAGGGCAGCACGGAGCCACAAACAGCCAGACAAGCACAAATTTTTAGATGCTGGGAGTGTGATGATAAAATTATTTTGATGTTGGGTTGTTCCCCAGGGAAGATGTTTGGAAATAATGAGCAGAGAGGTCTTGTTGCCTCATATTATTTTTGTTCAGGGGAATAGCTAAATAAATAAGATGATGATGTGATACTCAGTGATCCCCTTCCGAGAGGAAGGAGCATGGAAATTCCATGTAGGAGCCATTTTCAAAGATCAGGTCAAGACAATCAGTTGCTATTTAAATCGGGAGGTTTTAGCTTGGTTGTTTCTCAATTTAGCCACTCAAATGAGCACTGATTTTCCCCACAAATAATGCCCTGTCAGCCACAAAACACTGACTCAATTTTGTTAAGGAGTTTAGCAAGGCATGAAATGCATAATTAGAGGAGGAACAGTTTCATCCCTTTGAGTTTCTAACAATTATTTAATTTAGGACAAACAGCAAAAGTCCCTAGAGCACACGAGGAGTCTGAAATTTAAACAAGATGACAGCTAAGATGGATCGATAATTTCTCATCCCTACAGTTACTAATAATGAGGTAAAGAAAGAAATATTGGCTATTTCCAAGCTAAAGGCACTGAGGGAAGCAAATCCACTCCACTCCAGAGTGGACTCCATTAACACAGGTTGCCTTCAGCCCATTAAGCCTCAGCACTGAGCTGTTTTAAGCAAGAGTTTGTTTCTAAAACTCTGGAAGCCAAGGAATGAAACCCAACCTAAGTTTTAAAAGCATGTGTCCTGAACCTTGATAAAATGACACTTTGTCTTACTTCTGTGTCTCCAGTCATGCAGGAAATTAGAGGACTGGGTTCTTCCTGCAGACTTTGGGTTTCAGGCTCAATTTGGCAGTTTATATTCCTCAAATTAGCTTGTAAATGAGATATTTGTTTCTAGAGCACGACTCATATCAACCTGTTTACAAATAGTTACAACGTGGGCTTGTCTCTCATTTGATTCTGTAATTATATGATGATTTTTCTTGTCAAGAGAGCTCAGAAACTTAATATTGATTTATGCTCCTGAGCTTCTGAAACTGCAACGTGTCATTGTTGAGCATAATTTAGAGTGGCCTTTTTTCTCCCCTCTAATCTTGTATGTGCCAAGCTTGAGCTCATTTGGGGCTGGAGTGATCCCAAAATTCATTTAACCCTTGTGTGGGTGTGGTGACAGTGGCAAGGATAAGGATGATGTCATTGAGGTGTCTGATTTCTTTCTGGTTATCTGTTTGATATGAAATGATATTTTCAGGCAAGGCCCTGAATACTCTCAGCATGAGAATTATTAACACTCCTGTCTCTTGGGTGTCCTGTGAGGCTTTATCTTCTCCTGACACAGCAGGAGGGGGACATGGATGCTCTGTGTCCCAAATGCACTGGGGGTGCTGCAAAGTGCTGTGCTGACACCCCAAAATCAGCCAGACCCTGAAGGGATCTGCCTATGCCTTCTCAGTAAAGTGACCTCCTCAATGATGCCCAAAAATGTTTTTAAAATGAAAATTTAAATATGAAAAGGCCAGGTTTTGATGGAATAAAAACTCAAATAACCAGTCTTTCTTGATGAACAAGAAAATAAAAAAGTTTAAAAATCAAGGCATTGCCTTCCAACCCAATCCAGTCTGGAACTCCATAATTCTATCATCAGTAGATTCTGTGTTGTGTATTTTTTTTCCTGTCAGGTTTTTCACTTGTGTTTGCATTCCAGACCATCTGTAGAGGCCCAGGCAAACAGCAGTCTGTGTCCTGAAGTTTTTGTTGAAACCACTGCATTACAATTCCCCAGTTCAAAGGAGGCTGCCTTTGAGCTGATGTATTTAACATGCAGAGAGATAAATGCACAAACCTGGTCCATATTTTCAGTTCATTTTCACAGCAAAACCAAAATCACGGTGTCGAGAATTGATTTCAGCTTTTGCATTACTAAATTGATGGGAATATTCTGAGCACTAAATTCTGCTGGAATTTCTTTTGAAGCATGATGTGTTATTTGAGAGACAGTTTGTGGGATGTGGAAATGAATTTTTGACACATGTTGACGTCGTGATCAGAGCTCTGATGAAATGAAGGATTAAATGGAAAGGAGGAACTGATGCCAAACCAGGGCCCAGCAGTGGCTGGATCAGGTGGACTCTGTGCCATGGATACTTTTGTCTGTGTTGAGCCTGTGCTGATCCTGTGCTCCCAGTCCCTGGGCTGGGATCAGACAAGGAAATGTGGGATGTAAGCAGGAGTTTGGGCTATTTGGTTTCATTTGCATCGGGAGAGCTTTTTGTTAACTCAGTGTTAACCATTCCATTTATTCAGCTGAATGTGAAGTGTTGAGGTTTCAGGACTGCCTTGCTCACCCCACGCGTTCCTTGAACTAGGAGAGGACAATTCCTGACAGCTGGAAGGTTTGAGTAGCTCGAACAGCACAGCTTTCCTCCGAGGGCAGTGGTGGGCTGCAGTTTTAGGAGAATCATCAGAAGCATGGGGTGAGGAAGAGTCCAGCAGAGAGAGGTGGGGAGGTGGGCAAAGCTCGTGGAGTGTCCAAGGGGCAGCCTCGGGAACTGTTCATTTATTTGCTGCTGGATGAGTGGAGCAGCATTTCTGTGCCTTCACGGACTGACTGGTGTCAGAGGGGGTGTTCACCATCAAGTTTTGTCCTTGTGGAGGGAGCCAGGCACGGGCTCGGGTTGGAGCATTGGTCAGAGGGGCATGGTCCTGAGGGGGAAGTGCTCTGGCTGAGCTGCTGTGGTGAGATAAAACAGGCCTCCTGCTGGAATGCCATCCACCTGCAATTGTTCTTTCCTAGTTCTCACGGCTGGGAAGTGTAGGATACACACCAGCAGTGGGATCTGTTCAATTTTTCTCTCCAAAACCCCTTCCCAGATGTGCCTTTAAAGACTCTTTAATTCTGAACTGTTTCCATCTCTGATAAAATTGCATTAATTACTTATATTCCTGTATTCACTTTGCTGTGAAACAGAATAAATTGTCTTTGTGTTATTGCACGGCATTCTGGGACAACCTGAATTCCAGGACCTGTAGTGTTTGTGTCATCACAGGAGATGTTTGAAGCGCGGGCTGAAGCAGCAGAGGTGGTGTGCACTCACTGTGGGTGCATTTGCACCTTGAGGATGGCAAAGGGAGGATGTTTTCCCATCCTGTACTGACAGATTTGCTGGCAGAAATGTGTAGGGCAGGTCAGGTGTCTGTTCGGTGGTGCTGTCACCCTTTAGGTCCATTTAGGAGATAGCGTGGGCCAGCAGGGGCCCTTGCTGCCTGTTGTAAACAAGGTGGAGTGTTAGGTTTTCCTTCACCTGCCCAGAAGAGCCTTTCTGCAACAGTACCATCCAAATCCCCTTCTGTCTGTGTCCATGGAATGGTTTTGGAGCTGGTTACACTTCCAAAGCACACTGTCACTGGAAGGGAGGAAGGGAAAGGAGTTCTGTTTCCTCCAGCGATGTTTTGGTACAGAAGGGGAGGATTGTTAAGAAAAACCCAAAGCTTCCATGGTGTCATTTGCCTCTTCTTGGAGAGAATTTGAGTGGGACAGTAGATTTTGGATCTAGAGGCCGATGGCCCCTGGGCTGTGCCAGCCGTGGGGTGGGCACAGGCCCAGGGCAGGGCCCGGCCCCGGGCTGGCCCTGCTGAGGGACCTCGAGGGCCGTGCCCAGCTCTGGGCCCTCCCGGCCAGAGAGCCCTGGAGGGGCTGGAGCGTGTCCAGGGCAGGGAACGGGGCTGGGAAGGGGCTGGAGCCCCAGGAGAGCTGAGGGAGCTGGGAAGGGGCTCAGGCTGGAGAAAAGGAGGCTCAGGGGGCCCTTTGTGGCTCTGCACAAGTCCCTGACAGGAGGGGGCAGCCGGGGGGGTCGGGCTCTGCTCCCAGGGAACAGGGACAGGACACGGGGAAACGGCCTCAGGCTGGGCCAGGGGAGGCTCAGGGTGGGCAGCAGCAGGAATTTCCCCATGGAAAGGGTGCTCAGGCCTTGGCAGGGGCTGCCCAGGGAGCTTTGGAGTGCCCATCCCTGGAGGTGTCCCAGGAAGGGCTGGAGGTGGCACTCAGAGCTCTGGGCTGGGGACAAGGTGGGCATCGGGCACAGCTTGGACTCAGTGATCCTGGAGGGCTTTTCCAGCCTCAGGGATTTTTGACTCTACAGCAGGAGTTTGGTTTTCACAACTGAAAACAAATAGTGTGTTTTTAAAAGCCAAAAATAGTTCCAGACGGGGGATCAATAGTAAAATCCTGAAATGTTTTTTTATGTTCCTTTAACATAGGGAGGCACCCACCTTTTGGATTATTGGTGCCTTTACATCTTAATAGTTTCTGAATTTTACTTGAGTTTCCTTTCAAGGACAGGTTGGAGGGGGCACTGAGCAACCTTTTCTAGGGAGTGACATCCTTGCCCATGGCAGGGGGGGTGGAATAGGAAATTTTTAAGGTCCCTTCCAAACCATTTCAGGATCCTATGATTCTAATCTAGTGTTCCATCTTGCCAGAGAATAGCTGGTGAGTCAGAGGTAAATATTGGCAAGCATTCCATATGCCACAGCGTAATAATTTCTGCTTGAAGCAAGCTTGTGGATAAAGGTCTCCCTTTTGAAGTTACAGCTCCTTCTCTCTGTAAAACTGGGGAGGTTTTTTGTATATCCCCAGCTGGAGGAACAGGTTGTGCAGTTTGCTTGGGTTTGGGGGCATTGCTGCATAGACAATTCTGCCCACACAGTTACAGACTGGTGCCATGGAGTAGCAGATAGACTTTTCCATCTCTTTTTTTAACACAACAGGTCTGTGTTATCAAACCTATTGAAAAAAATAAAAGTCTTGTCCCTAATGAATGTTTCTGATTCCTTCAACGTTACAAGAACATGGTTTCAAAGTATGAGTCAGTCTGTTGAGAGTTGTCTTAAAGTTGGGTTCAGATTTTGTGTGTTATGAAATTCAAAGAACTCTTCAATTTGTCTCTTTATTAAATATATATGTAATTATAACATGCATACTATTAAATATATTTTCGTAATATATCTTGCATAAAGAATTTGAATATTGACTGACTGTATACACCCTCAGACTCCTTACCATGGTATCTTAGAGAAAATAAACTTAAAACTTTATACAGTTCCGGTTTTTATAAAGGATAAAAAGAAAACCAACTTCTTCTATGCCTCATGTGAAATTTTCTGCATTGCCTCAGCGTGGGGTTTGCTGATTTCCATGTCTGTGGTGTCAGGACTGGAGAGAGGCACCTCATCCCTGACATTTCTGTAGGTTGTGACACCAGGGGAGGTTCAAATCAGATATTAGGGGAAAAACCTCACTGGAAGGGAGTGGTCAGGCACTGGAATAAATTGGTCAGGCATTGGAATGAGTTGCCCAGGGAGGTGGTGGAGTCACCATCTCTGGTAGCATTCCAAAGTTGTCTGGATGTGGCCCTTGGGGTGTGGTTTAGGGGTGATGTTGGTGGTGCTGGGGTGATCTTGGTGGTCTCTCCCAGCCTGGATGACTCTGGAAGCCCTGACATGAACTTGTCAGGTTTAATTTGGGTTAATTTCTTCAGCTCCCAGGAGATCTGCTTGTGTGTCTGGGTGATTCTGCTGGTGCTAGACAGATTTCCACACCCTGAGAGGGCAAAGTTATAAATAGCAGTGTAAATCCTGAGCAGCTACTGAATCTGTACAGCTCTCAAATGATCCCAGTGATCAGGCCACTGGAAATATTTGGTGGGAACGTTTTTCCTTCAGTTTCTGAGGCAGCCAACTGATTGTGCCAAGCAAAGCAGTGTTTTTAGGAGCGTGATTTCTCAAGGGCTCTAATTGCTGTGTGCTGAGCAAGAAGGATATTGGATGTAATGCTAAAACTGCTTATTTATAAATTAATGTTATCTATTCAGAATTAGTGTTGAAGAGGGCTGATTGCCAATCCAGGCAGTGCTAATATGTTCCTTGAGAAGTCGTTAGTCATACTTTATTTTTCATTAAGCCGCTAATTTTGGTGGTTTGTTTTTTTTTTTCCCATGTGACAATTTCTCCTCATATTTTGTGTTCAACTTGGTGTTAAACTCACCTGAGTTTAAGCAGCGACCCAGTACTTCCCGTGTTAAGCATTGGAATGGGCTGCCCAGGCAGTCCTGGAGTCACCATCCTGGAATTGTTTAAGAAGATGAATGGATGGAGCGTTTTCTGGTGTGGTGGGATTTGGTGGAAGGCTGGACTGGATGATCCTAAAGGTCTTTTCCGGCCTCATTGATTCACTGGTTGCATGACTGGGGCAGTGCTTTGGGTGGTTTTACAGCTGTCACGTTCTCTGTTTGCATCTCTTTCCTTCCCTGGCACCGCAGACACAAAGCTGAGGCAAAGCCCAGCCTCAATGGATCGCTCTCAGTCTTCTTCCTAACAAAAGGGTGAAGAGAGCACAGCAGAAAAAAGACCTTGCAGCACTCACATCGTCTGAAGCTGCTGCTTCTTTTCAAACGGAAATGTTTTCTATGTAAATATTTATTTTCATTGCTCGTGGTAACTGCAGCTGTCCTGATGTGGGGGCATTCTCCAGGATGAAGCATAAAAGCTCAAACTGCTTTAAAGTACATTTTCTACCTGTGCTGTGGAGGAAAAATATCCATCTTTAATCAAACTACACATTATCTTTTGTTGCAGGCAAGTAGCTCCTCAGAAGAGATAGAGACTGGAAAGATTATTTAAAAAAACCCATTCAGCAGCAGTCTGTGGTCATGTTTATGACCAGGCTGTGGTTCAGAACCCAGTAAATCTTGACTTTCATCCTGTTAAACCTGGCAGTGATTGGATTTACACTTCCCGAGATCAAGAAAAAATTAATTCAGAGAGAAGTAATGGTGTACTTCCATATATTATGTCACATATATTATATTATATCCTGTATATTATATTAGAAATGTGATCGCAGGGAGAAGAAGAGCAAGCACGTGGATGAGCACAGAGACTGAAGCAAGTAGGAAATAATGGAGATAATGAAAACAGACAAAATCCATCCTAAAAAAAAAAAAGCAGTGCTGGAAATCAGGTTACAAGCATTGCCTTGATTCATTGAGTTGCCCGTGGTCAAAACATTCAACTCCAATATTTAAATACCTAAAATTGGACATGAAGGGAAGAAATACCTGATACCTATCTAGCAATTTTTTTTTTTTCTCTAGATGCAACCAATGCAACTTAAAATCTTTTAACCCCAAGTTGTTTTCTATTGAAACATATGGGTAGGGAAGTTCAAGTGCAAGTAACTTTTATCAGTGTGTGGGTAGAGAGTTCCTTGCCAATTGCCCTTAAACAGGCAGGGGTTTAATACACTATTAAGGGATGAAATGAAAGTGAGTGAGAACACCTGAAAACCTAAATGATTCCATGGTTCTAAATCCATTTGCTGTTCATTCTCCCTTCCCCACTTTTTTATTTCTTGTGGGGTTTTTTTGTTTTGTTCTTTTGTTGGGTTGTTGGGTTTTTTTTAGTGTACTTTATTTCTGGAATATTTATTTTATGAAATCTGTGCACACTTTCCTTTATCGTCTCCTGGCATTTAACAAATTATATGTGGTACAGACACCAGTGTGAATCAGCACTTAGCTCACAAAATTTTAGCTATCTTAGGGTATTTTGCTTATTAAAGAGCTCTGTTTTGGAGGAATACAATGATTACAGAAGTCTCTGAGGATTCAAGGAAATGAAAGCAGCATATGAGCAGTCTTTTCTGATAAAGCTGGAAAATGACTCAAAAGGGTTTGAGCCAGAAATGTATGAAAATGACAGGATTTTCTGGGGCCTGACTCTCTTTATCTGATGTTATTTGGTGTTACAGTTGGTGTGTACCTGTGTCATGTTATCAACTTGTAGCGTTTATTAATTAATTTGAAATAGAAGTATTTTTCAGGACTTATGATCTGTCATATTTTAAATCTAATAATACTCTTTATGTTCCCCTGGGTTTCTATTTCTTCATCCCACTCAACTTCTATCTCTGATGGCCTCATCACCTCAGAGGTGTGAAGTTTTTGGTCTTGAAGAGAGAGAAGTTTTGTCCATGAGCTATAATTTACTGATGGGTAAAAATTCTGGAGAAGAACCCAGGAATTTTAACATTCCTCCCATCTTCACTTCTGTCATCAAGGCCTGTCTTTTATTAAATCACACGCTCAAATGCTAAGGACAAACATGCAAAAATAACTGTGTGTTACAGGATGATGAGTGTGTTAAATGAAAGATTTTAGCTGTAATTGTGTCCAAAATGCTTTTTGGTAATGACTTCTTGGTTACCTGCTGAACTTCCAGGTCTGTGGTAAGGTACAATTTATCACAATCAAAAATCCCAATCTATTTTGAAGTATCTGAGGATTTTTTTCCTTAAAAATTATAATCTGGCTGTGATCTGTCACAGGAGATTTGAGCACCTGGAGTTAACAGGATGAGACCAAGGGAATATGAAAGGAAGGGGAGAGGGGACATAAAATGAGAATATGTGATGAAAGTAACTGCAACTAGGCAAAAAGATAAAAGGGGAAATTGCATGTGATTATGGAAGAAAAATGGATTAAAATTTAAGAAAACTCTAGCCTAAGAAGTCCCCGACCTGCAAACTTTCGGAAGGCAGGAGCTTGCTTGGGTGAAACAAAAGGAATTTTCTCACAGGAATTTTTCACTGAAAGGATTCTCACCTGATTTTATATGATCCGAGTCTGAGTCACACAAACAATGGGAGAAAAGGAATGGAAAAATAAACTTAGACCTTGATGCAGGGATTGCTCAGGGGGAGTTCTACATGCAAAACAAACTGGTAAATACAGCAGGAGCTAAATAGCAGAATAGATGGAGTAATAGAAAAAGTAATTTGCATTATGAAATCAAGAGTAAATTAGGAGCGTTTGTTTAAATGACAAATGTTGACATTAGATCGAGGGGGAAAACCTGAAACAAACTATTCCTTGAAGGAAGCAATCAGTGTTGGGCTTAAGCACCCATGAATTGTTTTGGCTCGTGCGGTTTCCTGCCTTGGGAAGTCTTTTACTTTCCAGATAATCAGGAGCAGCCACGGCTGTAGTGCCACAGTGCAAGGGCACCTCCTCTGTGCAGTAACTCCAGGGAGACCCATTCGTAGAGCATTTCCCTAGAGAAGCTTCCAAAATCCCAAAAAAAACCCCTGCCAAACTGCAGAACCAGTGCCATTATTTTTTTCTTCCCTTTTTTCACTCTGCATTTGCTGATCTGAGACAAAGCTTTTCCCTCTCTGATTTAAGCTGGAATTTGATCCTTTAGGGAAGACCCTGGCTGCACGGATCAGTGTCTGGGTTTGAGGGCAGCTCCACAGTGGAAAGTACAAGGAAAAGAGAGTTGAAAGGACCAGCAGGTTTCCGACCCTGTGGTTGATCGTGAGGAGCAGTGTCGTGGCAGCCAACACCTGAGGGCAGGCGAGCAGCTTTATCCAGCTCAGGTGACTTTTAACTGAGATCCTGGGGTTTATTTTCACAGTTCCAGAAGGGAGGAACATGCAGGGCCTGACGGCAAATCTCAATCATCTGCTCATTCTTTTCCTTTTGGAAAGCGTAACGTTTTCTCCTCGACCTGTCAGGTTCTGTATAATTAATGCTGTCTCCCTGTTCTCTCAGCTCCCACATCTCTTCCTTCCCATCTCTCCATGACATTTCCTTTGCAAGTTTGAAGGAACTGATTATTCCACTTAAAAGGCAAAAAAAGTTCAAGCATTTTTTTTGTATGACAGCAGAAACCTCAGCTGTGGCTTTGCTTGAGAACTGGTGCCTCGTTTCCTGAGAATGGATTTAAACTTTCCCATTCCAGACCTCTCTGGGAGCCTGGTCTAGTGGAAGATGTCCTTGCCCATGGCAGGGGGGTTGGACTGCAGGGTCTTTAAGGTCATTCCTAAGCCAGAGCATTTTAGGATTCACACAGGTGCCCATTCCAGCCAGCCCTGTCCTCTCCTCAGAGGCCACTTGGCTGCCTTGGGAGGCACCACTGGAATCAGAGGTCTCTGTCAAGAAGCCTTTGGAAATCAGTGGAGCACTTGGAAGTGTTTTGAGTTGTCAAGTACCAGCTCCAAGCGTGTGGTGGGATTAGTGTTGGATCCACAGAAATGATGTGCTTTCAGTGCTGCTGAATTTGGACATTGTGTGGAGGATCAGGGAAACTGCTGGACGGATTCTGCACTTTCACACCCCAGCTGAGGTGTTAGGAGCAGCCAACCCTGTTCAAAGGCTTCAGTGGGAGTGCAGTCAGCACATGGCAGCGGTGGATTTATGCAGGGAACCCTCCTAAAGTCGGGGCTTGAACTGGTGAACTTCCAGAGACAAGTGACAGACACCAAGGTGAGATCAGTCCCAGTGATCTCATGGCAGAGCAGGGCTCCTCTGGTGCCGGAGCAGCTCCCTCCTGCTGCGAGGTTGCTGGGAATGTGTGAAGATAAGGGTTTCACATGGATAAGCACCCTGAGTTTGAATCTCCCACGTCAGGCAGGGGCTGTCTCCACCTGCTTGCTCACATGCCAGAGGAATTCTGGTGTGTTACAGAAAGAGCTGTAGTTGCAATAACAGAAAGATTTCTGCCTATGGACAGAATGGGAAAGTCAGTGTTAAAATGGACTTGATTCTCCAGCCAGATCTCTGTTCTCTTCCTTTGCACACCACGTTTGAGGCTCCAGGGGCCACATTTTCAGAGAACATAAATTCTCATCATTCCCTTGGGGCTCTGATGACTTACAAAGATCAGCTGTTCTATGAACTCAGCTGAGAATTTTTGGTCTTTTGAGGGTCATGTCACAGCCTTATCATTTCTTGCCATCGTGTTTTGTGTGGGTTCTGTTTCTCAGGGAGGTTTATGTGGCACTTGGGGACGTGGTTTAGTCGTGGCCTCAGCAGTGCTGGGTTATCAGCTGGACTCAGTGATCTTGGAGTTTTCCACCCTAAATAAATAACAATTCCAAGTGGGAGCACAGCAGTCTAAACTCCCAGATTCTCACAGACTGGCTTACTTCAATGTGTGCTTCAATTTATGCACAGGATTTGTCGATGTCTCAGGATTATTGGTAGATGGCATTCCTGGGTCACACATCCCAAAGATTTATGGCTGACTGTGTGTAAATAATGGGAGGCTACTGGACATGCTGACTGCAGCATATATTTTCTAAAATACACATCACTGTGATTTTCTTTTCAGCTTAATATGCAGTTTCGTTTCTTTGCTGTTCCCAAAACTTGATGAATCTGATAGGTTGGTACCTTTAAACCATCTCAGCAGCTCAGACAGATTGCAGATGCTAAACCTTATGTTCACCTCATAAGAATATTACCGAAAATTATTGGCAACATCTGACTTGAATGTAGATATACCTTAGTGTGTTTATATTCTGTAAAACTCAGTGGGACGTAGAAAAGCAAAATCTAGGAAATGTATAATCAGTAGTTTTTGAAGTTAAGAGCATTAGCATGGGCATCTACTCTTATGCTTGCTTTCTTCTTTTTTTTAATCCTTTTTTCGTAAGTTACTGCTGACTGGGAAGAATTTCCAACGCCTTTCAGAGACAGCCCAAAAAATCATTTATTTGTTTCTCAACCCAAGTATCTTCTGATTTGCCTTCCCTCCTCATGGTTTTTATCCGTGAGCAGTCAGAGACTGCTCATCCTTAGGGTATTGGTCTATACCCACTCAGTTCAAGTTGGAAACTGTCAGGAAACTTCCTGTGGGCTGATCCCAACCAACCAAGCTCCATCCTGTTTTTTTTTATCTCTTTCCATTGTGTAGGAACAGTTGACCCTCAAAAAGGAAAAAGAAATCTTCACTGGCACAGCTTTTCCAGGTAAAACACGGGGCTGTTCCGTGGTGGTGTTGTCCGTGTCCCATGGTCCAAAGAATTGGGTGAACTCAATTCCTGCCCAAGAACTGAGTGAACTTCTGTCAATTTGTCTTTCTGCAGAACTTCACAGTGGGATCTTCTGCAGCGAGTCCCCATCCCTGCAGGTTTCTGGAGGACACGGAGAGGTGGCCCTTGGGGACAGGGGTTAGTGGTGAAGGTGGCAGTGCTGGGGGAATGGGGGATGCGCTGACCCTGCAGGGCTTTTCCAATCCGAACCATTCTGTGATTCCCTGATTAATGATCCCTAACAAGACCAGTGCTTTGTCTCTGAACACACAACATGGTGCTCGTAAAACTTTATAGAAGTGTCAGTAGCCTTGCTGGGACTCGGGGAAGGTTATTTTTTTGCAACAGTGGCCACACTGTTAATATGATCTCTGGGAGAAGGGTCATTTAAAGGTTCATTAAATCTGCTTCCTGGGGCCTTGATAACACAGTGCTGGCAGGGAAGAACAACGTTCCGTGATTTCCTACAGCTGTCTTGAAAAACATTATGTTTTTATGCTATTTGTTGGATTGTTGGGTTGCCAAAATCGAGTGAAGTACCCTCGGGGAGCTGGGGTGTGTCTGTGGGTCTTTAGAATAAACCCCTCCACTTTCCTACCCCTGGTGATGTTATCACTACATCACATCACTGAAGTGATAACAGCTATCGCTCATTTCAAAGAAGCTGGTATGAAAAAGCCGATCCGTTGGGAATTTTGAGAATTCTAATTGACAGAATCAATAAACTCCCAGCAAAGATAGCACCTCTCTTTTTTTAATTTTCCATAATTGCAGAGCAGGGAGTGATTTATCACGCGGCTTCCTATTTTTAACAGTTTTTCCAATACTCCTTTCTCATTGCTAACCCCAAACATGTGCCCAGCTGCTCCGAGACAGGGAACAGGCGAGAGCTATAAATACTTTTAAAGTCTTTTGTTGCTTTATTATTTCGGGGGTAGCAATTTGAGACTACAGGTCAAATAGATGCTGTTGCAACCTCTGTCTGCTCACCGCTCCCTGGAGCTGCTGTGACAGGCTGGAACCTCCTTCCTTTCACCGAGCTCAGTGGGGCGTGTGGGACCTGCATTTCAATTGGAATGGACAGGGCAGCGTTTCACACCTCCTGCCTCAGCCTGAGGGACTCTCTTCCTAATCAAGTTCTTCTACAAAGTCAATAAAAATGTGGTTGTAGGAACCACTTGGCAAATCGCAGGTGAATGTTAATCCTGAGAGGTGAACTTCCACAGAGCTCAGGGATGATTTCAAATTGGGGGATAATGAACATTTAGACACGGCTGACATTCACACGACATAAAGATGGGCTGGGGACCACGCCAGGAGCTGCTGTGCAGTTTTCAAAGCCCAAAGCAGCTGTTTCCAGAGGTCAGGCCTGTGAGCCCACTGTTTATTCACCACTGACTGCGACGTGCAAACAAAGAGAAGTCACATGAATCGATCCTTAATCACTGCAAAACCCGAGAAAGCAGAATGAGTGATCTCTGAAAGCGTTTTTGTTTAAAAGAGAGTTAAATACGCCGCGAGATTTGTTTGCCTTGTCTTAGGAAGTCTTGATTAGATAGAGAAAATAGATTGTTCATCATAATTTGTTTTCCTACTTAGCCAGTTACAGGCAGTGCAGACCATGGAAGAAATCAAAGCAGCACAATGAGATATAGTGCTGAAGACGAGATTTTTATTAATGCCCGCACTTTAAATTATTTTGTTATTTATAGAAAACTGATTTGGAAATTAATTCAATAACTTCACACCCCCCCAAAAAAACACCTCAAACCATACAAAGCAATCTCTATCTAGAATGTCTGATCTTATGTCTGGAACTAGAGTTTTTTTCTGCCATTCTGTCTCCGCTGGATATTGTGTTTGGAGCCGAGTCTGTGGCTTTCTTCTCTTTTTAGCCCCAAGCTGCATCATTCCCTAAACTGGATCTAGAAACTCTCTGGTCCCCGAGGCTTGAGGTGAGCCAGCTCACCCCGAGAGAATTCCAGCTTGCAGAGGGCATGGATGGGGGTGATCCCACCACAGAGTTTCTCGGCTGTCAGGAGCCCTCTCCCAGCCGTGTTGAACCCACACAGGTTTGGAATTCCTTCCTCTTCCACCAGGGGATGGGATGAGCACACAGGACTGCTCCCGAGTGGAGAATAAACCCCGTGCGCTGGGCTCCTACAGAAGGTAACAAAGTTGCAGATGTTCTCAGAGGAAATCATCAGGGTTCTGCTATGTTTGCCCTATTTCAATGGGACTTCAGGGAATTCCCTGAGGAAGAGCTGGTTTATAGCAGGGGTTGAACTGTAATCAAAACAAATGGGAAAAAAACAACACAAAAGGAAGATGAATCATGACTCTGGTCATTTTCTAAGGGGTGGGCAGCTTCCCAGTGCCACAGCTGATGCCATGGGCAGATGTTCAGGACAAATTATGCAAATTATGGGTTATCCAGCACTGGCCTGGCTAGCAGAGTTTAAAGCTGTCCTGGTGCCAGTCTCGGGGCTTGGGAAGCTCTTGCAGGATTTTTTTCCTCACAGTGCTGGAAGTTGGACCTCCTGTGCCTCTTGGTAAGGTCGTGATGGTTTCCTCAGGCACTGATTCAGTGCTGGAACATGTGTGTGCTCTGGCGTGGAATTCCAGCCCTCTCCACTTAAAATAGAAGGGATATCACTTACTTCTCACCTGAAATTATTTATCTGAACTTTCCTACTGGACCTGGTGCTCTTCCCATGTCATGCTGTTGCTTTACACTGACTTTCTTCCTTGTTCTTTTTATGATCATTTGCCTAAAGAACTTTTTGATTCTCTTAGAGCAGGCAAAGCTTGATTTTACTATTTTTGAGGAAGTCTCAATAATTTCCTGCGATTCTGCACAGCAATTTCAATTGTTCTGTGTGGAATTCAGTGATTGTGTTCTACTTTGTCTTGGTGTGTCTTAGAATCGTTGAGCCCAGGGCAGGACCCGACAGTTTTGTATCACGTTGCTCTGTAACTCCCATCCGTGCAGAATCCTCTTTTCTGTCAGCATCGGGAATGATTATATCATTCGTTGGAAATGATGATGTCTTGGCACGGTATTTTGGTGTCCCATAAACGTGTAAACTCTGTTAAATCTTCAAAATATAAACCCCAGACAGGCACTGTTGTTGAGAACATTATTCTCTTCTGGCTGCTGTGCTGTCAGCAGCCCTTTCCTGGGTGTTGTCTCCTGTCAAGCACCTGAGATCGAGCTCTTGGTGTGGGCTTAAGCTGTGATGTTCCTACAATCACAATTTTCATCGTGTGCTGCAGGTATTTCTCAGCTGTTTCCCAGTGCCTGTTTTCTGTTTGCTCTGGCTTTTCCTTATCTCCCGTTCCTGCTGTGGTTTGTGGTTTCGTCAGGTACCTCTCACAACCTGCAGCAGCTCCGGGCTCCTGGCCAGGATTTTATGATTGTTCTCATGAACTGTTAACTCTCCTTTTTCAAAGGTGCACGAAGGAGGCAGACGTGGAGGCTTTTACTCGTACAGCTCTTCTGCCTTTGTTTTCTCCTGGCAACACTTTGTTCTCAACATCTCTTGTTTATGTGGAAGGGGGTTTTTATTCCCTTGGTGTTGGTCACAATTCCGAGCACCCTCCCACCCCCTCACTGTGCTCAAATGCCTGTTGCTAAAATATGAACATCAAATATGTATTAAAAGTTACAGAAGAAGAAAAAAAAGTTACGTTCAAAGAACTCAAGAGTAAATTAGAAGTATAATTCTCTCTCTGGTTTTTTTCAATTGTTATCTTGGTACCTGTGCTGGTTTTGGCTGTGGTAGGGTTCACTTTCTTCCCAGTGGCTGGAGTGGGGCCGTGTTTTGGGTTTGTGCTGTGCTCTTGTGCTCCACAAATACATCCTACCTGGCTTTCCAAGCACCTCTGGAAAAAGCATTTCAAGAACTCTGACGACCTTCACAGGTCTTGGTTTAGAGACAAATTTAGGAGCAAATGCTCTGGAATGAGTGTTTCCTTTAGAGAAGAAGGGCTTCAGTAATCCCTTTTTGCCAATGAGAAAAATGAATACCAGTGGGTGAAAGAGGAAAAAACCCAGCTGTTTACTGATAAACAAAGTGCCCTCACAACACAGGAAAAAAAGGAATAAATGCTGGATATGGAACTGTCAGAGCCTGATCCCACACAGACACCCACCCACCCACTGCAGAACCAAAAACCCCAAAATACCAGGGGAAGGAACAAACTGGCTGGCCACGTGGAAAGGGGGAACAAAATGGCACCAGCTTTTTGTATCAGGGAAGGACAAAAAATGTTCACACAGGAGCTCGGGCAAAACAGACGGGAACCTGTTGGACCTCTGGCGTTGGTCTCCTCCTCACAGCAGATGAAGCTGGTGGATTTTTTCCTCTTTTATTAAAAATGAAGGCACGATCCTAAAGTAAAAGGAATCATATTGGCAACTGTCTACTCTTGGAAAGACATCGCCAATAGTTCTGTCATGAAAATAAGTGTACAGCCCATAGCAGTGCTGTTATTTAAGTCTGTTAGCACCCTTGGAGTGATATCTCACAATTATTTCACCCCAGCACCAAGCAACTGCTGCTTTCAGGTGATTTGGGATATAAGGAGTTATCAAAGTGTTCATGTAGTCAATGTTTTCTTCTTTAGAGGAGAAAATAAACTGGATTTTTAGTTGTTTTCTCATACTATGCCAATCTCTGGGCCTGAAAGCGAGCAGTCTTTTTTGCAGACTTTTAGGAATTCTCTTTATTAAAAATAACTGCAATGCAAACACAAACACCTGCAGCCACATAAGATCTGTGATATTTTAATAACATTTGCTAATCATTTTCCTGTCCTTTGTAACTCCTTTGAAGCTCGGTTTCTTACAACTGCATCCTAATACACATCTTCTTTTAATATCACTGTTTTCAAAATGTCAAATTAATTCTTTAACGATCTTGTTGACACCCAAAAGCTTGTGAGCTTCCATCAGATAAAACGAAGCTCTCTTAGCCCAGCATCAATCTCCAAATGTTATTAACTGTGCTTTGTGTTTTGTGCAGACACCTGAAATATTACATGCAATTAAGAGCCTTTTGATCTTCAAAGGCTGACGTGCAGGGGCTAAAACGATCCCTGGGTGCCAGAGTCACAGGGACATCTGTTCTTGGATTAATTTCCCAAACCCAGACAATTTCCACTGATTTCACAATATATCCTGCATGAAATACGTCTGGACTTTTTACCAAGTGGATGAAAGAAGACAGTAAAGCTTATTTGTCTCTCCTGATTGGTTTAAAAATCTTCTGTAACTTATTTTTAAGCCAATATTTGGTCTAATGTTTTAAATGATCAGAACTATTTAGTAGTCCAAAATCATGAAAATTAATACAAATCCCAACTGCCAATAAATATTGAATTTTCCAAAGAAAAGCCCCCTTTCCAGGTACTCTTGTTGTTCCTTTATACAAGAGTTGTTGAAGGCTGGGTGGCCACACCTTTCAGGTGGCAAAATTGGGGCTCTTTTGGCCCCAAAAGTTGAGCCAATCACTTGAACAGATAAATCAGAATTGTGATGTACTGAGGCCATCCCAAGTTAATCAGAGGTGGGATGGTGGAAAATCCAGGACCTTCTGAATGGGATTGAAAACCAAGTAATCCCATCCACTGTGGCCCCAAATCCGTGGCGTTTGGCAGGACTGGGACAATATTCCTTTGTCATTCACAATTTACCAATTGCTTTGCTGCCAGCCTCTTCTGAACACAGGGTTTCAATCCCATGTCCAAGGATCAAACAGCTCCAGGCACAAAACTCTTCCTAAATTAAAGTGTTGAGTATCTGAAGGCCGTTTATAGCTGTGAGCTCTACTTTGAGTGTGGACAACACAAATGAGGGCAGAGCAACAACATTTATAATGAGAAAAAAATTCCAATTTATAATTTCACGATTTGCTTATCATGGGAAACAGAAGGAAAATTATTTCCCTGAATGAATCTACAGTGAAAATACCTCAAAATAGAGGTTCTCTCATCAGAGGAATGGGTTTCTGAAAGAATCTCTTGAAAACAACAGCTGGCTAAAACTACAACCCACCACTCTGCTGGAGCTTGATTTCCTGCATGGAAGTGCAGGCTGGGATTGCTTGGAGTGAAGGCAGGGGGAAATTCCCGGTCCTCACAGGCTTTTTGAAGGGAAAAAACTCCAAATGGATAAGAAATATTCAAGCACTTCTGAAAACCTCAAGTATTTCCAGAACCCTGTCGAAGGAGTGGAGATCTCCATCACAAAATGAAGACTTCATTTCAGTGGGAGAAAAAAATTACACTGGGAGGATAAATCCTGTGAAAGATGAAGAACAGTTCAGTAGTTGAAAGAGAAGGAAAAGGAATATAAAGCCATCCTAATTCCATTTAAAAGCACGATGTAGAATTTTGTATAACCTTAAAAACTCCTGATTATTCACAAACAGCCAAAGAAGAAACACTTCATTGTCAACTATGGATAATTCTTATTTTGTGCTGCTTCCCTGCTGCTTCCCTGGCTATTGTATTGCTCTTCCAAGCCTCCCAAAGTCCTTGCCTCATAAACCACGGAGATATTCCGAATATATTATCCCAATCATCATCTGCTGACAGACCTTTATGATCCGTGCTCATTCCAAACCAGTTTTCCTGCTTGCCTGTATTGACAAGACACGAATTTTGCCACAGGGCCACAGCCCGGGCTGGCTCAGCCCTTGGTCTCAGCTGGGATCTTTAGGTACAACCTGAATTATTAAAAATGAACACGGGACCCTGAGGAGCTTCCAAACCACTGAAATAAAAAAATTCCGTGTATTCCCTCCTGTGGATGTGGTACTAAATCCACAGGAGCTTGTAGACAAAGCAGACCTTAGAAATGCTGCAAATCTCTTCATTTTTCTCTTATTTCAGAAAAAAAAAAAGCAAATTAACATCTTTAGTTTTTTTCTTCTAAGTCACATTACAGAGGGCTGTGTTCTCTTACTTTTCCTTCCACATATAACCACCTACTTCCATACCCATGGAAGCATTCCAGCTGCAAAGAAACATCTCCTGACATAATTGTGAAAAATTACACCAAGATATTTTTTTCTCCTGTTCCTCTTCTGCTTCTATTTTAAAAAATAAAATTATATTTGATCCAATTTCTTGATTTCCAGATGAATAAGCTGGTCTTGCTTCACAGAGCTGGGAATTGCTATTAACTGATAATGGAAATGAATAGACCAAAAGTATTTTTAAAATATCGTGTCAAATTTCGGTTTTAGTTTTAAACGCTAGATTTGATTAAGTAATCAAATACTTTTTTATCTTCATATTAACCAAAGGAAATGTGAGAACATTTAGTATTAGCATCTATTAAATGAAAATTTGAGATATGAGAAGTCCCAATTTTCATTTCAGGATTGGCCTGCACGTTTAAAATAGATTGGATAACGCTCCAAAGATGTGAAACTTTGGATCTGGGAGTAAACCATAGCTTGTGAGTTGAAGCAAAAACTTCTCAAGAACATTTTGGGCAAGTATCTTCTGCATTTAGCTGAAGATGGGAAGGTTTCAGCAGAGTTTTTCCTACTGCTTGTAAAGAAACACTTTGATCCTGTGTCCTTTAGCCTGCCTTAGGAAAATTAAAAAAAAAAAAAACAAACAAAAAAACCATGTTTTCCTTTGGAATATTTCTTCCTTTCTGCTGTGCCTGGGACCTTGCTGAGGCATCGCTCAGGCACCCACATCCCCTGGAGGCACAAACCCAGCAGGGGCTGGGTCTCATCTGCTCCCTCGGGGGAGGTGAAAGGATGCCCTGGCCGGGAGCTTCATCCAGCCTTGCTTCCCTTTGGGAAAAGCCCTTTGTGGGCACCCCACAGCCTTGGAACTCTGTGTGGAGAAAGTGAAGTTACACAGGACTGGGGAGCAGATCTCAGGCACCATTTTCAGGGAATCACAAAATCCCAGGATGGTTTGGGCTGGAGGGACCTCAGAGCCCCTCCAGTGCCACCCCTGCCATGGCAGGGACACCTCNTCTTTCCCTATTTTCCACTGTCACTTTCTCCTGCCTGTAGCAGAAAATATTCAGTCTCTTGATTTTCATGAACAGCTGGTGCATAGCCAGGACTTCTTGCCAGGACTTCTTGCCAAAAGAAGAATTTTTATCTCAGTGACATTTGTTTTCTTGCTGGTGGCTTAGAAGAACAGTCCCTGCTTTTTGTGAGAGGAAAAGAGGCCTTTTCCTCTCACACATTTGGTGATTCCTCTAAATCAGTGCAAGAGGAACTCAGAGATTCCCTGCCCCACCTTGCTGCACGTTGATCTACAATCTGAAGCATCCACGTAAGCAGTGTGAACCTAAATTTTGTGAAACACTGACATTAGTGGGAATATCTGTATTTCTGAAGGTAAAAATCTGGTTTTGCACAATAGAAGTCCTCGCTCTCTTTAGTATCAGCTATTTAAAGAGGAACTAAAGCTATCCAGCCAATAATTCCTAAGGAATGGAGGTAATTTCTATTAAAACTGTATATTGTTTTAATCTGACAGAATTTAGAAATTATTAACATTCCTCACTCTTTTCTAAGCTTGCATTTGGAACAGCCCAGGATATTGCAGGAGGATGTGCCTCAATTGAAAATATCGATTTCTTCTTCCGTGCTTTAAACAGGCATTTATTTTCTTAATGCTACAACTAAGTGGAGAGAGAAGGGTTTGAAGTGTAAGGTTTTATGGCTTTCTGCATTCCCTAACATTTCCAGGCATCCCAAGAGCATGGAAGCACATTTTCCCTCCACTGACAGGAGCAGTGGCTCAGTGACTGCCTCAGTTCTCATGGAAGCCAAAGCTGATTTAATCAGTGCACCCTCACTCTTCCGTGAGCTCTGGGCCTGCAGGATTTGACGTGACAAGTTCTTCATCTTTTTTTTTTGCCATTTTACATCCCCTTCAAGATGCAGTTCCCAGTTCCGTGTGGGAATTGTCAGGTAGCATCCGGTGAAATGAAGCTGACAAGTGTATCCTGTCAGGTTTAGTAAATTAACTCGTGAAGAAGTCAGGCTTTGGGATGGGTGATAGAATCCACAGGAAGAGTTTCTGCCTTAGAGAGCCAGAAAAGAAACCCAGCCTGTCTCTGGCACAGCAGCTGGCTTGAGGTGACAGATTTTACATTTTCTGTAGTTTTTATTTGGATTTGATGTGCTCAAAAATCGATGAAATCAGAGGGGATGTCTGGGCTGTCCCAGCCATTCTAGAAAAACAATGAATTTTATTGTTGTGCTGCAAAAATGCAAATTGTTCTCTGAAAAATTCCTATTCTCGTGCTGATTTATTGGATATCACATATTTAATCCTCGTGTCCTGGGTATTCCAGGGAACACTTCCAATAGAGTATCTTTTACAACAAAAAGCCTGCCTGTGCTTATATTTTAAGGATTTCTGTGGCCCTCTCAGGACTGCCTGCACACTGAAACCAATAAAAATCATGTTGCTGCTGGAGCTTGACCTCCTTTTACATCAGAGTACCTGTGCAGAGCAACTTTATATCCTTCCCTGATAGAGATTTTATAAAGATGCATAAGAACACCCCCAAAACTCTCTTTGGAGCTCCAGGAGTTGGAGATGCTTTCAATTTGTAGTCATGAGACTGAAAAAAATATTCACCGAGATTTATTTGGGGTTGGCATTTCTGGCTGGTTGTTTTTTTGCTACAAAACTCTCCAAATCCAACCTGTTCCGTGTTGTGGGGGGAACAGCCTGGAGGTGACATCGTGCTGCTCATAACCAGGGCACTTTGAGCCTGTTTAATGCATTAAGTCCATTAAAGGCGAGCTCTGTGAGGGCAGGGTTTGATCTCTCCCTGGGATTCTGTACCCCAGCCTGCCTTTAAATGTGTTCTGTGCTCTACACGGTGTTTTAAGAACGTGAAAAAGGCATAAACATCTGAAATCCCCAGGGAAATGGAAAATACAAGGGGGGAATTCTGGTTTTTATCCTTTGCATGTGTTCTTGAGGTGAGTGCTGTCACCTCTTGGTGCTGTGGGGAGCCAGGAGGGAACGTTCTCCTCTGTGAATGCACTTGGCAGTCTCCTGCAGGGATCAGGGGTTGTTTTTCCCTACTTTTCCCTGGCATTAGGCATGCTCAGCTGGACTGGAGCAGTTTGCCAGTTCCACAGCAGTCCTTGCAGTCCTGGCCCACGCCTCGGTGTGAGCAATGAGATCACAACTGAAGCCACCCTTGGGACACACATTTGGGGACACTGGGTGTCCTTGGGACACACATTTGGGGACACTGGGTGTCCTTGGGACACACATTTGGGGACACTGGGTGTCAGCCCACCCAGGTAAGATGGGTTCACTCTTTGAGCAAAGAATCTTTGATGTCAGTCTGAATTTGAGCTTCTGCAATGTCTTGGGGTGAATTTATGGTGTTGTATCCCCTATTGCCTGCTCTATGCCCTGACATGAATCCTGTGCCTTTCAAACTGGGTGCAAGAGAAAGAAAAAAAGCCAGAGGAACTTTTCAAAGCAGTTTTTGTGTTCAAGCACATGGGGAAAGATGCTGCTGCTGCAGAGTGGAGAAAAGCACCTTCCAGCTTTTCCCAGCTCTTGGCTCCTTTTCTCAGAAGAGAGATGGAGAGTTAAACTCATTTTTTCCCTGGGACTTTTCTGTTTCTTCTTCTTTTCTTCTGGAACTGTTCAACAACACCAAAACATCATCCAGAGGGGCCTAAGCCAAACCCCAGCTCCAAAGAGGAGAAAGAGACACCACACCCACAGAAAGGATTCTAAAATCTTCCCAGGTTTCTCTCCACAGCAAGAGGTTTTATTATTTAGCATTATTCTTTTCCCATGTGTTTGTTAAACGAATATTTTTTTCTTTCTTTTACTTTCTTCTGAGGAATTTCTTCCCTAATCTGGTGAGGGAGGGGTGGCTGTAACCTGCCTTTCTACCAGAGGATGTCCATTTCAGATGTTCCTCTGAATTTGTCTCAAACTGGGACATGCTCCTCGTGTTTTAATAAAACCGCTGATTTCAATGATTTTCAGATAATTTCCTTGTGGAATCTTTTCGGTTTTACAAATACTTCATGGCTCTGAGGTTAGCCTGAGATGCTGGCAGATCTTGTCGTGTGCAGCCCTGAATAATTGCAAGCCAGGGTGGTTCCAGTCTCTCAGTGCTGTGCACCACAGGAGCGTGGTGCTGGGAAAAGGCCCTTGTGCTGCTGTTTGGCACGGGTCTGGAATGGTTCGGTGTGATCTCAGGGAAAGGCTTGCTTGGGCAGCTGAAGTGTGGAATGAGCCCCTGACAGCTGCATGAAGTGTCAGGGGCCTGGCAGAACTGGAAATGTTTGTTACCGCCAGGGTGGCGCAGCGAGAGATCCGATTTTTGTGTTTGCAGCCTGCACGAAGAAAGGGTGCAGGGCAGAAATCCATCGAAGGTTTTTCCTTGCTGGCCTTAAGAATTTAAAAATAATTAATAGCCAGGGCCTGTGTGATCTCTGCTTGGTCTTCTAGAGCAGGCAATGACCTTCCGGTGTTGTAACACCAGGAAAATTCCTTGCAAATCTTATGAGGAATGATTTTCCTGTTTGCTTTGTTCCTTAATATACCTAAGAACATATTCTTACCAAATTTGTTTCTGGAAGCGGTGGCAACATCTTCTTAATTCCCTTTGTGTTTTTGGATAACAACTGTTGATCATTCCTCATCTATGAGAATCCCTGTCTTGTGAGCATTTGGTGAAGAAACCTCCCTTTTCCAGTCTCTTCAAATCTCCCCTCTTTGTTCAGATTTTGGAATGAATATACAGAATTTTGCTCTTGGCAGGTGAATGAATAGTCAGGACAAAGTTCAGGGAAAGTTAAGGGAAGGGAAGGGAAGGGAAGGGAAGGGAAGG
>VZRO01000995.1:33445-93626 GCA_013397915.1 Daphoenositta chrysoptera
AGGGAAGGGAAGGGAAGGGAAGGGAAGGGAAGGGAAGGGAAGGGAAGATGACTTCTTGTGACGAGAATCACAACTGAAATGGGCACAGTGCACCCACAGCTGTGAGTTATGCCAGGGAGAGTGGTTTTAGCTTGGGAAAGGTGATTTGGTCTTTATTTCCAGCTCAGATGTTCACATTGTACAGAACACACAGAACTGATACTTATTTTTGTTAAATTTCTCTAATTCAGAATGCTCAGCCATAGCCAGGGGTTGTAGCTGACCTAAGAACAATTTCCTATGAACTCAACAATTCAAGCACTCTCTTAAGCTTAACAAGGGAAATTGGTAATCTTGAGCCACCCGAGATGATGAGTAAAATAGAGCTTGGAATTAATGAGTAAAATAGTGCTTGGAATATTCCTTTGATGAGTTCCTATAACCTGGATCACTTAAGGTGTGCACTCCACTTAGTGAGGGAAGTGCTGCACACCAGAGCTGCAGAGCAAGAGCAAAGCCCACAACCTCAAAAATGGTTGTATTAAACCAAATTACTGCTTAAAAAAAGCTGCCTGTGTCTGTCAGAGGGGCTTTCCATCTCCCTGTAACCACGGGTGCTGACCCGTTCCAGCACAGTGCCACCGCACAGCCTTCAAGGCACAGCTGAAGTGTTTAGGGACATCTGTTTGTGTATTTTAGCACATTCAGAAAGAGCAGAGAGTGTTAATTTGTGAAGCAAAACTACTTGGTTGCAGCAGAAAACCTCATAATTCCATCTCCTGTTTTTCCATGCTTATATCCTTTTATCTCGTGTTGGTTAGGCTGGGTGTTGTTAATGTGGAACCAAACATAGAATCATGGAATTATTTAGGTTGGAAAAGCCCTCCAGGATCACTGAGTCCACCCTGTGCCCGATGCCCACCTTGTCCCCAGCCCAGAGCACTGAGTGCCACCTCCAGCCCTTCCTGGGACACCTCCAGGGATGGGCACTCCAAAGCTCCCTGGGCAGCCCCTGCCAAGGCCTGAGCACCCTTTCCATGGAGAAATTCCTGCTGCTGCCCACCCTGAGCCTCCCCTGGCCCAGCCTGAGGCCGTTTCCCCGTGTCCTGTCCCTGTTCCCTGGGAGCAGAGCCCGACCCCCCCGGCTGCCCCCTCCTGTCAGGGACTTGTGCAGAGCCACAAGGGCCCCCTGAGCCTCCTTTTCTCCAGCCTGAGCCCCTTCCCAGCTCCCTCAGCTCTCCTGGGGCTCCAGCCCCTTCCCAGCTCCCTCAGCTGCTCCTCACAGGACTGACTCCCTAAAAAATATCCTACATTCCACAATGTGGAACTCCCTTCCTGCTTTACACGAGGTGCTTTCACGTTAGAGCAGCTGTGCTTGTGCAGGTCTCATTTTTGTTACGCAGACCATGTATAAATTGATGTGAATGTATATAAAATAAGAGCTAGTAAGTCTGATTCTGCATATTTTATGGACCTGCCAGCATTGACAGATCAAACCAGTGTAACCAGATTTCTTCCTTCGGTTTTCGTGACTGCAAAAGGTTTAAATACATCTTCATCTTCCAGCATCTGACAGCAGCAGTCCCTGATCATGTGATAACCACTTTGCATTTGTTTTCTGTGGTCTGTTAAAGGTCAGCCGTGGATCAGGTGTGGGCAGGGCTTTGTGGGCACTCGGTGCCCAGATCAGTCGGGTGTTGCTCCCCGGGACTGAGATCACCATTGCCATCCTCTCCAGGAGCTCCACTGCCTTCAGGGAGGTGGCTCGAGGCAGGAGGTGACCTCATTTCCAGTGACATTCCAGTGCCTGAAGGGGCTGCAGGAAACATGGAGAGAGACTCCTGACAAGGGCTGGAGGGACAGGACACAGGGAATGGCTTCCACTGCCAGAGGGCAGGGCTGGATGGGATATTGGGAAGGAATTGTTCCCTGGGAGGGTGGGCAGGCCCTGGCACAGGGTGCCCAGAGCAGCTGTGGCTGCCCCTGGATCCCTGGCAGTGCCCAAGGCCAGGCTGGACATTGGGGCTGGGAGCAGCCTGGGACAGTGGGAGGTGTCCCTGCCCATGGCAGGGGTGGCACTGGAGGGGCTTTGATGTCCCTTCCCAACCCAAACCATTCTGTGATTCTGTAAAGTGTTGTTCTATCCATCTAAATTTGAATTACTGGCATTAAAGCAAAAATTAATTTCCTCCTATTTGGAAATGACGTGACAGTGTCCTCTGGTGGCCTGACAGCTGGAGTTCTGCTGCATCTGCTGCTTGCTCACCATTTTTTTTTGTTTACTTTTCCATTTTAATTAGAAGGAATTGTGACGTCATTGCAAACAAAAGGGCTGGACTTCAATCACTAGCAAGAATTTATAGAATAATGTTATAGTGTGTGTATATTTCTTCTGCAGTAGCCTCATGACTGATACAAAGGGCAGGGACAAATTTCTTTAGGACATTTCATACTTATTTATGTGTATTTATATATTTATTATACACCTGTGGTACCCCTGCAGAGGTGAAGCTTCAAGGAAATCCCTGAGATTGAAACCAGGAATTATTGACAAACTTATTACATAATAGAGCATTAAAGGATCAAAATAAAACCTTCTGGCACTACCAATCTATTAAGTGGAGTGGAGATTTATTATTTTTTCCCCAATATTTTTCTGCATAGACAGAACTTCAAGCCAGAGTCTGCTCTCCTGAGCCCTTGATCTGTAGGGCTCGGTTTTAGGTCCCAAAATTTAATGCATTTTAACCCAAGCATGGCTTCATCTCTCAAGATCAAGCAATATTAACTGATTCGCTGCATCAGGGTACAAATGTCTGCTTCCTGAAAGGAATGCTGCTTGGAATATTAATAACAGAATTCAGTTAATCCAGAAACCAAGGAAGACAGAAAGTCGCCTTTAAAGCTCCTCACAACGCAGATTTTGAGCCTTTCACTTTGGCAAGTGCTTTTCATTCAAACTCTGAGGGAAAAGGTTTGTGGGTTTTGGTTTGCCTTGAGACTGTGTTTTTGGAAGCTAAAAAACTGAAGAAAAGGTTCAGCAGGCGCTCCAGATGTTTGAGGTTTCTGCAAACAAGAACAGGTCCTGAATAAACACGCAACAAAAAAATGGTGGGCGAATTCCTGTGGAATCCCAGAATGGTTTGGGTCAGAAAGGACCTTAAAAATCACCTAATTCCACCCTCTCCCACTGTCCCAGGTTGCCACCAGCCCTAATGTCCAACCTGGCCTTAGACACTTCACTTTTAACCCTCTGAATGCTGAGCTGGTCTTCAACTTACAGGGAAAACCTCAAAGTGGAAGTGTTGGAATTCAGGAAACTCTTGTAGTTCTTGTCTGGGAAATTTTCTGGTCCTGATAGTAGTCAACAGCTGCCTAAATGCTGTAAGGGAGTTTTCAAAAATGGACAGGGAAATGGCTTTCTCGCAGAGAAATAATTTGAGGGCCTTAGAAAATGTTGCCTTTAATTTTTGGTTCCAAAGTGAAATTGTTGAGGAATGTCGTGCTAGTGATGGCATTTTTCATCTGAGCAGAGTCTGCCCCAGACCTGGGTGAGTGCAGTTGTAGTTTGGGTGTTTCGACAGCTTGGTTTTGCTGTCCAAAAATAGAAAGTATCTGCTATGGAAACTTTGCTTACAAACACAGTCTGATTTATGATCCTGCTGAAGATCTATTTACTCGGCTAAGGAAATCTGCCAATTAGCAGGGGTGGCACAAAGTAGTTTAAAGCCATAATTAACAAAACAAATCAGACACTCTGCTGGCTCTTATCCTTCTTCTAAATAATGAACACGCTTTCCTTGTGGTTAGAAAGGTCAACTCTGGATCCACATTCCCTATCTGGCCATTTAAAATATAGTGAAAATGCTGGAATGCGATTCCAAGTATCAGGAAACTGAGAATCTGCTTGGAATTTGGTTTGCCTCTCAATCTCATCCTTCAAATGTCATGTTCAGGTAGTGATTCTTCCACTATTCCTTCCTTGATTTTTGTTGTTAGCTCATCCTTTCACTTTGGAAGAGACGGGAAGTGAAACTTTAGCAGGAACACTGATTTCTCACATTAACTCACCCCTTTTCTCCTCTTGCATCACATCGCTTGGTTCTCACCAATTCCACCATCCTCCATCACTTCTCTTGGATTTCTATTCAATATCTTGGTTGTGAGTATCCAAATGTGGAGAGAACAGCTGTGAGGTTTTGTCCAGGTGTGATCCCACCTCCCACCTCTGGGATATGGAGCAGTGTACTAGTCTGAACACAAACCAGTGGGAAACTCCAAGTCAGAACTCCAATTTATTGGGAAAATCAAAATAAAGGCAGAAAACAGTGGCTTAAACTGGCAGAGTCAGGATACAACCTGACACCTGTTGGGCAGGGTGGTGGCTGCAGTCCCATTAAATGGTGGCTGCAGTCCTGTTGGAGTGGTAGATGTGGTTTTGTTGAAATGGTGATCCTGTAGAAGGGTCTGGTCTTCCTCTGAAGGTCCAGTGGTGGCTGTGTAGCTCTCATCCTCTGGGAAGCCAGTAGGAAAGGGCTGAGTGTGGTGTTCCAAACCTCAGATTATATCCAGGATGGAATGCTTCGTTCCTCCCCCTGGGCGGGGCATCTCACACTGGGATGATGGGATTTTATCAGTCATGCAGTGAGGTTTGATGGCCCAAAAACAGAAGATAACCCCTGGAGGGAGTTATCAGGGATGAGTCATGGAAGAGATAAAGAACATTGCCCCACTGTTTTTAACAGCTGATGAAGATGGTGATAAAATACACGCTTTTGGTTACATCTTACATTGTAACCCAAGACAGGCAGGTGACAGAGGACAGGATCCCTGTGCCGTGTGTGCCATCTGCTCCTTCCCTCGCCAGCTGGATGAAACAACTTCCCACCTGCTCTGTGCCACCAAAACGAGGGGATGGGAGACACAGCCTTGCTCTGCCTGAGGGAGTAATTAGGATTTATTTCGGGGGAAGACATCCTGATATCGTCATTTCAGGGAAAACACAGCAGCATGGATGGATGGGAATCTAAGGAATGGTTAATCAGAGCAATAAACTTCCCAAATTCCAGAATAAAGGTAACATAGTGCAGGTAACAGATTATGGGTATGTAATGATCAGGGAATAATCAGAATCCCAGAAGGGTTTGGGTTGGAAGGGACCTTAAAACTCATCCAGGGACCCCTCCCACTGTCCCAGGCTGCTCCCAGCCCCAATGTCCAGCCTGGCCTTGGGCACTGCCAGGGATCCAGGGGCAGCCACAGCTGCTCTGGGCACCCTGTGCCAGGGCCTGCCCGCCCTCCCAGGGAACAATTCCTTCCCAATATCCCACCCATCCCTGCCCTCTGGCAGTGGAAGCCATTCCCTGTGTCCTGTCCCTCCATCCCTTGGAATTAGTCTGTCTCCATCATGTATTGCTTGACATACTGGAAATTCATCTGAGAAAGTTTTCTGGGTCTCAGCACTAATAATTGGAGGATTTTTTGCATTTTCTGTGTAAAACCTCCTAAACAGCACAGTAATATTTGTTTATTACTGTGAAGTGGTTCAAAACACAGCCTGTAGGTACCAAGGCGAAAATCAGTTTGGTGAATAACACTACATTATTGCAGACCCTCCAGACTTAATCATGGTTAACAAAGAACCTAAACATTCACGCTGTCACCTGACTAATTGGCTTTCGACATCGAGGTGTTTTAGAAGATGAATTGTTCTGTCCAGCCAACATAAAGATTCTGTGCCAAAAATAGCCTGCACTTCAAATGGAAAATAATTAAACAATCAATGTGTGGTCCAGAAATGTCTCATGTTTTATTTTTAATCTTGCAAATGATTCATAGGAACAGCAGGGATGCTTCAAGAGACATTCTGTGGTGTGAACTCCACGATTCAAGGCAGTGACTGCAGAGGTGGAGGGAGAAATCCACTGAGAAATCAGCTGCACTTGTTCAGGGGTTGAGAAAGATAAACCCGCAAAGTAAACTAATATAAATCGGTATAAAATTGTATAAAATAAATTCATTGGTAGTTTTGAGGTTGCAGCTACTTAAAACTGATTTCAATTCTTTCCTGAGTGCTGGAACTTGGATTGAACACATCTGCACAGGCCATTCAAAGGTTTGATTTTTGGTAGTGAAAGTTTTGGTATTTAATTAATTAGCACTGTTTTTCAAATGGCTTTTATTTTCTTAGCGTGGTAATAGTTAAGCAAGACACATTTTTGGAGTCTTTTATTTATTTAAAATTTGTGAGGGAAACCACTGAGTGGACAATTTTCTCCCTATTAGTAAAAACCTTGTAAAGTTTCAGTCCTGCAAGTGTCAGTTTGGGGGTTTTTTTAGTATTTATCTCCCCTGTTTTGGCCCATGTTATTCATTGCTGCTGCTTTTCAAAGAAATGTAGCATTGCTTTTTCATGGAAAATGTACCATTAAATTGCAGATGTCACGGATGAGAGCACTGTAACTGCAAGAAAAGAGATTTGACATGCAAATATGTCAGGATCTAATTCCATTCTTGCCGAAGTCAATGGGGATTGTAAAATTGACTTCAAATGGGGACGGGAGCAAACGCACGAGGCTAAAAATGAAAAGCCCTTGCTGTTTTATCAGAGATGCTTCTAATTGTCCTGGACCCGCTTGGATCTGCAAAGCAGCACTGCTTCAAGTGCCTGGGTTTAATTATGATTTGTTTAATGCAGCCCTGCAGAGGAGTCTGGCCAAAGGCACAAGAGCTGTCCGTGCTCCCGGCAGGCACCGAGGGCTCTCCAGAGCTCCAGGGACAGCACCAGGCTGGCAAAGGGCTCCCAGTCCTGTCCTTGGCCACCTGGGCCTTTGATCAGTCCCTAGAGGAGCAGAACGTGGGGATGGAGCAGTGGATTCCTTGGGAATCTCCAGGTGCTTCCTGACAGTCCTTGTGGCTCGAGGCTCCGGCAAGCAAAGTGCTGACGTCTTTGTTTATGATGGATTTTTTTTCCTTGATGCCTTATTTTCCAGCGAGTGCTTGGATCAGTGCACAGAGTGTGGAGGCAGAGGGGTTTCTCTGCTGTGTGGTACCTTGGCTGGTTCATTTTTAAGTGTATTCATTTCACCCAAGCATGTAAAAGTAGGAAGCTGGAGCATTCTGGAGGCAGAATGCACTGGTCGGGAAAAGGGTGCTATAAAAGCTGCAAGAAGCAGCAGCAATAAAACAATTTGAACTTTTCATTGGAAGATGGAAGGTTTTAGGGAAGCTCTGTGCAAGTTTAGCACAGTTTAGTGTTGGGATCGTAGATCTTGGAGACAGTGCAAACACTTTCCCTCATGGAGGGCGCTGGGGTGGAGTGAGGGGAGGAGGATTTGGGGGTAAATCCCCTGTGCCATGCAGGGCCTTTGCACGTGCAAAGCAACAACATTGCACTTTTACAGCTGCTGAGGCGTTTCTGAAGCTTTTTAATGCTGAAATCCTCACCTGGACAAACCCCCAGGAAAAGCTCTAAACCTGCAGTGCATTTACAGCCAAAAAACTCAAGCACTGCCCTGGAAGCACTGAGAGAAGGTGCAGCCTCCTTTGGAAGAGCTGAGATTTACGCTCTGAGACCCAGGATTTACACTCTGCCTCTGCTTTCAGCCTCCTTTGCTCCTTTACAGTCCTTTCACCAAACTCTCAGCAGCCCCATAGATCCTCTGCTCTCCTGGGGAGACACAGAGTCTCCTGAAACTCCCTGCTCTTAAGGATGTCTGTGCTGTCAGGAACTGTAGCTCCCTTGGAATTACATTTGTCAGACATCTGGTGTGGTTAAGTTGCTCTAACTTTTGTCTGTAATTCCATTAAGTAAGAACCGTATTTTAATTTGCTTTCAGAAGTTATTTCTTTAAGCGTAGGGGTTTTTTTGCTTCCTCAGAAAATGACTGGGGAGGGAGGAATATTAATAAGGGGTTAGTTGCAAGCTAAAAAATGAGGGTTTGTTGAATTACACCTTTACCAGACCCTGCTTAAAATGATTCTGGTAAATTGCAGTTGCCTGAGGGGGGCAGTAAATAAGATTTACTTCATAAAATCTTTATGGACATTTGAAATTATCCCCAAAGTGTATTTGGAATTCCTATTTCACAATGGCATGTTGGCTAAAACAGATACAATTTTCAGATTCATATTGCTGCCACAAAATATTAAAACACACTTTTGAAAGAGTAGAGCAGAAAGAAACTTTTGATGGGATCTCAAACAGCGTTTTTGAATGTCACTGATGATCAGGAACATGATAACAGTGAGTTTTTCATTTTGACATTATGAGAATTTTGCTGGGATTTTTTAAACCGAAGTGAAAAGAGATTTGACTGAGCCTTGAAATGTGTCACATGCAATTCAGTGATATTTTTGTACTTGTCCCTTCAAATTGCTTCTCTCCTCTGTTCTTGTCTGAAGGAGGGAGGCACATCTGCAACAGGTTCCCTGTGTGAGGGAACAGCCTGGTGTGCTCTCCCCAGCCCCATGAGGTGTCGGTGGATCCAGGGTTACTCTGTGGCTGCTCTCAAGAGAGTTTTTACAATACAAATAATTCAGTTCTTCCCCCAAAAAGTCACTCACAAAAGCTCATTCTTGTCTAATTCTTGGTTGTCGCTGTCAGTAACAAATGCTTTGGGGGAGAGTGAAGGGAAAGATACAAATTTATAGCAAAACAACAGGGAGGATATTTTTACCAGCACGAGCAGCAGCAGAACCCTCCACAGCCCTTGATTTGCTATCCGAACACCTCTGTGACACCGGCAGGCTCGGATTCCTCAATGTCCCCCGGGGATATCCCCTCAGGGCATCACCTCTTGCTGTTCCCAGGAACATCTTGGCTCCAGGGAACGCTGCCAGAGCCCTGCCTCAGCTGGCCTTTTGTTCCCTGCATTCTCTGGTCATTCCGTGCAGCTCCATGATTTCTAGAGCTCCCTTCCCTTTCCTGTAGTGGAAGCCAATAAGCAGAAATACTGTGTAGGGATTTTTTTCTTCTTTTTTCTTTTTTTCCCCCTTATTTTGCCATGGTAACAACCTGGCATTCCCAGATGTTTGGGGTTTTTTTCCCCACCTTTTTTTTTTTCATTTTGCTTGAATATTTGTGAGATTTGGTTTCTTTTTTTTTTTTTCTCTCTCCTCCCCATTAAATCTTTCAGTGCCTGTGTGCACAGAAAAATGGGAATTGTGAGGGGATACCAAAACACAAAGGGAATCCCAGAATGGTTTGGGTTGGAAGGACCTCAAAGCCCACCCAGTGCCACCCCTGCCATGGCAGGGACCCCTCCCACTGTCCCAGGCTGCTCCCAGCCCCAATGTCCAGCCTGGCCTTGGGCACTGCCAGGGATCCAGGGGCAGCCACAGCTGCTCTGGGCACCCTGTGCCAGGGCCTGCCCACCCTCCCAGGGAACAATTCCTGCCCAATATCCCACCCATCCCTGCCCTCTGGCAGTGGGAAGCCATTCCCTGTGTCCTGTCCCTCCATCCCTTGTAAAGTCTTCTCCATCTCTCCAGTCAGCCCCTCCAGGCACTGCAAGGCCACATTTTGGACACCCCAAAGCTTCTCTTCCCCAGGCTGAGCAAACAGGAGTGTTTGCAGTTCAGGCCGTTTGCTGAGGAGCTGGGAAACCCACACCAATTGTTATTTAAAGCACAGAAAATCATTCCCACCAAGTGGGGCAGATCTGGGAGAGCCGTGGGCTGCTGGCCGTGGTGGAGCTGCACACTCAGGGATGTCTCCCAATATGCTGCTCTCAGAAGAAATCAGCCTAATTACTTTCCAAAATGCAGTCAGGGATGTTTGAAGCATCTCCTGGTTTGACATCCGTGACGAGTTTTGAAAGACAGGATTGCAGATAATGTCAAGAAGAAAAAAACCCCCCATGTTATAATTTCTCTCTGCACGTCTCTCCATGTGGGGTGCATCCTTCCCCAGAGTCCTGTCAGTGATATTTAATTAATGTAAAGAGTCTGATGCCTCCCTTGGTGTTGTATCCACGGCTGTGGATGGCTCCAGGGAGAGGGAGAGAGCTGGGAGAGGTTGTGCTCCCTCAGTGCTGGCCCTGTTATCACTGACAACACAACACCTCCGGGGTTGTTTTTCCTCTTCTCACCTTGTTGGCCACACAACTCTTTAATGTCCATGGGGATTTTAGGGTTTTTGGGGTTTTTTGTGTGTCCTGCTGTGGTTTTTTAAGCACTGTTATTATAAAAGAAATAGGTATTTATTAAAATATCCTTTTTAACACAAAAGCCACAGGTCCAGAGGAGGACACAAAGCTGCTCTGGGGGCTGGAGAAGCTGTCCTACAAAGACAAAGAGAGCTGGGGCTTTTCACATGGAGAAGAGAGAGCCTGGGGAGACCTTGGAGCCCCTTCCAGTGCCTGAAGGGGGCCTGGAGGGACAGGGACTCTTTTTATGGGCACACAGTGACAGGTCAAGGGGCAATGGTTTTAAATTGGCAGAGCGCAGGGCTGGGTGGGATATTGGGCAGGAATTGTTCCCTGTGAGGGTGGGCAGGCCCTGGCACGGGGTGCCCAGAGCAGCTGTGGCTGCCCCTGGATCCCTGGCAGTGCCCCAGGCCAGGCTGGACATTGGGGCTGGGAGCAGCCTGGGACAGTGGGAGGTGTCCCTGCCATGGCAGGGGTGGGATGAAATGATCTTCAAGGTCTCTTCCAACCCAACCCATTCTGGGAGTCTATATTTTGAATAAAAGTTATGTTTCCATCGACCAAGATGTTGCTGTTGGACTGGCAGAGTAAAGTACTCTGAGGAAAATACAGGTCAGAGTTTTCACACCAATGTCACTTGTAAGTGAATTATTGCATGTTCACCAAGACACTGTGACAATAAAATTGAATTCAGGTGCCCTTAATAAATCTTGAGTAAAATTAACTTCATTTTATACTTTTTGCGTGTATTCAGCAGTTCCTTCACACACCTTTGATGTGGTCCTTGTGATTTGACTGTTGCACTTGATGGTCTTAGAGAGCTTTTCCACCCCTAAGGTTTCTATTCTGTGATTTGGAGGAGCTCTGCAAGTGGCACTTGATGCCATGGGCTGTGTGACAAGGTGGTGCTGGGTCTCAGGCTGGACTTGGTGATCTCCCAGTTGCTGCTGTGGTTCTGTAGGAGCACCAGTGCATGGCCATTCCTCTGGGATCAGAGCCTGATGGATCCCAGGACAGACTCAGTGCCACTTTCAGGGGGTTGTCAAAAGCACAAGTCATCCAGTGAGGGAAAACATCATCATTTCCACCAAATTCTTCCCAAATTCTTGGGATTGCAGGAAGTGCAGCATTCCTTTAGGCAGTGATATTGATGTTCAGGTAGCTGTGCTCCCTCCCAAAGCTCCCTGTGTGCGTGTTTTGTGTGCCTGACCTTTCAGCAATGGCAAATAGAGCAACGCTTTTTTTTATAAAACATATTTGTCTTCCAGTCCTTGACCTGGGCTCAGTAAATGAAAACGTAGCAGAGCTGAATCCCCACAGGATCAGGAGAGGGGCAGTGCAAGTGAAGGGGAAAATAAAGAAAAATGTACTGGCACTTGTGCTGAAGAACAACAGAGCAGAAGCCACTTTGTGGCTGTAAAAGTCACACTTCTTCTCCATTATTCCTTATCCTGGTGGACAGAGGCTGCTGCCCACCCCACTGTGACTGTGTGAGACACCACACTTCCCGGAGTGCTTCCAACTTTGCATATTCACATACCCTAGGAAAAAATTCTGCATCATTTCTTTTCTTATGAACCCTCCTAAGGTTATGTCTTGCCTCTGCAGAGAGGGAGAGATAATCCCGCTTTCCCTTTCCTTCATGAGAAACCTCCTCTGGTAACAGCTTTAACGAGAGCTCATAAAAAGCTGCCTTTCTTTCAGTGATTCCCTCCAGGAATCTTCTATCGATTATTCTGTAGACAAAAGAGGGAACTAAAGAGTTGCCATGAAAGAGCCTTGTACAGCATGAGGCGACCAAAGGCAGATCCTGACTGCAGCTTTATTGGGGTGGGAGTGGGGCTTGGTTCTTCAGATACTTCAAATCAGGAAGTGGCAGTTCATAAATTCGGGGGTACCCACTCCATGCAGAAATAGAGAATCAGCTGCCAGTCTGAGACCCAGCAGTTGTTTGCTGAGCCGGGTGGCCGGGCCAGAGAGCGCTGCTGCTGCTGCTGCTGCTGCTGCCCTCGGGCTCTGTGCCGGGCCAGCTCTGCCCTCTGCTTGTATTGATGGCAGGGACGGGGGCACTGAGCCCCCCAGCAGTGACTCTGCAGGTGCCACCGAGCTGGGAGCGAGCGGGGATCTGCTGGAAGGTGGGAGGGCTCTGCAGAGAGACCTGGAACGGTTGGAGGGATGGGCAGAGTCCCACAGGGTGAAGTTTAACAAGTCCAAGTGGCCAGTCCTGCACTTTGGCCACAGCCAGCCCTGCAGTGCCACGGGCTGGGACAGAGTGGCTGGAGCTGTGCCAAGGGAAATTTAGGCTGGATGTTAGGAGAAAGCTTTTTACTGACACAGTGATGAAGTTCTGGAATGGTCTGGCCGGGGAGGTGGTGGAGTCACCATCCCTGGGTGTGTTTAAAAAAATATTGGATGTGGCACTCAGTGCCATGGTTTAGTTGAGGTGGGGTTGGGGCATGGGTTGGACTCGGTGATCTTGGAGGTCTCTTCCAGCCCAGTGATTCTGTGATTTCATTTCTGACATGGATGTTGCTTAAAATTGGTTGAGTGGTTTAATAGCGAAACGTTTTTTCTGGAGTATAATTTGTTAAACACTGTCAGTGTTTGATAAAATTGTGCTGGTTTTGCTGGAAAGAGTAGTCCAGTGTTTCTGACAGAGAGGGATCTTTCCTGTGCAGGACACCGTGTTCAGGTGAGGAATCTGGGAAAAGAACAGGAATATTTGAGATCCTTGGATGAGCCTGCTTGCTTTCCTGCTTCAAAATAGGTAGTGGCTAGTTAAAATGCCGTGATGGCAGAAAGGCTGTTGAAAACTTTTGGGTCCTTGTCAGCTATTGACCTTTTGCCATCCTTTTTGCTTGGTTCTCTGTGAAATATATGCATTTATTAGCACCGTTGCTTTTGGAAAGCTGCAACCTCTGTAACACGAGCAGTTTGCACCACGGAGGTTGTCACACCAACTTCAGGACTGAGGCAGTAGCTCAGGATGCATCCAGCCTCTTTCCCTGCCAGGATAAGAACAATCAGCCTCATTTCTTTCATCATGAGTCTTATGAAGAAATGAAAACTCCTGGCTGTTGGGGAATTTTGAGTGTCCATCTGAGGGACAGCTCAACTTTGACTGTTACCCTCTTTGAGTAACTCACTCTTAAAGGTTCTGATGATTTTGTTTTAGACAGAACATTTATGCATTTTCCAAAGTTTCTAATGCACAGCAAAACAGAACAGGGGACCGAATACCTGCCCTCGTGAAACCCACCCATGGCCAAACTGAAGGAGGAGGTTTCCTGCATTTCCTTTAAACTCTCTTCCATTCCCTTTTGCCTTCCTGAGCAGATTTTCCTTTATAGTCATCAGGACATCATCACACTGGAGGTGGCTTCCCTGACAAAGGACTGGGAGCTGTGCCTTTGAATCCCTTCAAGGAAAACAGGGAACTGAGCCTGTTTTCCACTTTGTGGCTGGGAGCTCTGATACTCTGAGCTCTGATATTCGGGTATCTCAGGAGCAGCACTGTCTTAGGAGAAAATATCAAACCCTTGTGCTCTTCCTGGACAGCCTGACTCGTGCTCCAAGGCAAACCTTCAAAAGGAGCGTTGATCATCTCAAGGACACACAGGGGTCTCCGTTTTTTGCTTTTCCAGGGCCTGTGTGTGAGCGCTGAGCTGTTTGCGTGCCCAGGCAGGGAAGGGATAGAGCTGTGGGCAGCAGGAGTCAGGAATCAGGAATCAAATCATGTCCTTATGAAACACAGGTGTGAGCTCTGCCTGGCTCTGAAAGAACAATTCAGGTTTTGGTCCCTCCTCCCACTGCTGCTGGGCACCTGAGCCTAATAGGGTGGTTTACAAGTGTCCTACAAACAGGAGCATTTTCAGTCTTTGCTCCTGGCAAGCTGCAGCGTTTTGCAACTGGGGACATCTCTGGACAAGGCCTTCAGGTAACTTTAAATGTCCCTGTCTGGGGAGAATGAGTACTTTATCAGGCATAACTAAAGCTTGCTTGTTTTTCCAGTGGGCAGGCAGAGGGGAAATCAGGGCTGCCTGAAGCCTCTCTGTCAGGGTTAGACACAGAATGCAGGTTTCTTGTTTTTCATTTAGCTCAGCTTTCGCTCTTGTGGTGTTCAAGTGTACCTGAATAAGATATATCTTAATGAATTCATATTTGTTCTTTGTGTTGTAGAAACAAACATTTGTAAGCACAAGCACTTAAGGTATTTTATGCTATTCCTAAATTTAATCACAGGTGTCCTGAGAGTATTTAGTGATCTCATTGAAAATAGGAATGGTGTAATTTAGGGGCTCTCTGTTGAGAATGAAACGAACCATGGTGTACAGACTCTGAGGAAACAGCAACCCCTCCTGTTTTCAGGGTGTGGAGGTGCTGTAATAGGTCCCTTCAGAGCAGCAGTGACTGCAGGAGAGGGCTGGCACTTCATTCTCTGAGCAGGCTTCCCTGGAAAACTAATGGAGGAGGAGAAGGACTGCTTGCACCATTTGTTCCTTTCCAGGCAATTTTTCTTTGGGTTGGTTTGGTGTCAGGCTTTAGCAGCTTTGGTAAAGGCTGGGTTCAGTTGTATATTGATAATCTGCTCTAGAAAAACACCTTTCCTGGCCTTAATCTTTCTCAGGGCATCAGGACCCTGCATTCCCGCTGCACAATGCCTCTATTTCCCCAAAGTGAGCCTTTGAAAACATTATTCCAACTTCTTATTTACGTGGCTTGATTGGCTTGGCTTCAAAATGGAGAGAAGCTTTTCAGAGAGTCCTGAGCATTGGTTTGTGCCTGGTGTTTGTGCACATGGGTGCATCCGTTTGGAGCTCTTTAAAGGGAATTGACAAGGAAGGGGCAGCTTGAAGTGCATTTGGGACCACAGAACCCCCCAGAACAGTTTGGGTTGGAAGGGACCTTAAAGCCCATCCCATTCCAACCACTGCCACGGGGCTGAATCCCCTGGATTCATGGATAGCCAGTCAAGCTTTGCTTTGGTTGTTTATGTCTATATTTTTGTTAAGGTTAAATCAGCCACAAAATATTTCCCCCAAACAAGCCCAAGTGGGACTTTGTGCACTGGCAGCTTTCCATCCTCCTCATATTGATGATTTGAAAGCACAGCTGAAACCAGGTGTTAAATTGACCCTGCCTGAAAAAACACCTGCACATTATTGTGTTCAGGTGGCCCAACAGTGCTGATGCAACAGATCCCAGCATCGACCACACGAGCAGCTGGCATTTAGAGAACACTCCCCGCATCTCATATTTGAAAGTTCAGCAGGTCATTGTGGAAATTTGAGAAGGTGAAGCTGAGTCACGGTTAAAAAAAGGATCTGTGTGATTCCAACCATGCTCCAAACAGAAATGACTGCAGCTTTAGAATTAGGTGATTATTATTTCAACTTAGGCAGCTCAACTTGTTTGTGGCCGTTCTATTTTTGACACAGCATTGCTTAAAATTATTTCTGTGAATATATTTTAAAAATTAGATTTGGGGAGTACTGAAGTAAAAATTATCACCATAGGACCTTGGAAGTTTGGTGGATGTTGGTGCCTCGTGGCCTTTCTGCACAGGCAGTGCCATTTGCTCACTCCCTGAGGTGCTTTCATTACCACTGTGTAGGAACATCCAGCCTACAAACCCCAGTTAATACTAAGGCAATTTAAATTCATTGAATGTCTTCCTTTTGTTTGAAAACTCAGGAGATTCCGGAGTCACAACTTGCTCTCAAGGTAGTATTATATCCACCCAGCTCATGAGGGAAATCTGGGTGTTTTCATACATTTGTGTGGTTCTGTGACAAAATCAACATAGGTAAAATGAAGATTTGATTATTTTAATTGTCTGCCTTCAGAAGGGGTTCTCACTGTGTCAGCAGGGCTGAGAGACCACAGGGAGATTCCATTATTTGGGTTACAGGAGTCAGTTCATCAACAAACCAGTGTGCTCTTGATAAAATATATCTTTCATGCTAATATTTCATAAGCCATTGTTTTTTTACTCTCTAATTTATAGTAGGAGTTTGTACGATTGAGATTTGAAATAATAGTATTTTTTTTTCAAACTAGCATTCAAACAAAAAGTCATTCCTGGAGGCTCTAAAAGCTGCAGAAGGGGCGGGTGCCTCAGTCCTCACCGCCAAGAGTGGAACAGAATTGTTTGCATTTTGTTCAGTAGCTGGGAAATTCTGGGAGTGGCTGCTTGCACGGGTGGAGGTGATGTGGATATGTGCAGTTTCTCTCACCTGATGATTTTTAGTCCTTTAAGAAGGTGGTGATACTTAGATTGATGTTGCATTCTTGAAGAGGTGGAAACTAGCAGAAAACAGAACTTTTTCATGGTTTTGCCCTCTGTTAGGTTATTTCTTGTGGGGTGGGGGCTCAGCCAGAGCTTTACTGAGGTCTCTGATACCAGCTCTGCTTCTTTCCTCAGCAAGTCATCCACCTTTACTTCAGCCTCCTCTTTATGTATCTTCTTTTACTGATAAGTCACAAAAGGAAAAAGAATAGATATTTTGGCAGCTTTAGCCCTGCTGAACGTGTCTTGTTCTCAGTTTTGAAGAAGGGTGGCCTTGGTGGGCGGAGAAAAGCTGCAAAGCAAAGAGTCCTGCAGTGGCACTGACACCTTGTTTTGGGACACACTTAGCCAGGCCCTGGTTTCAGCTTGTGCAGACTCTCTGTGTGTTGTGCAGTCGAGAGCTAAATCATATCCCAACTCAAAATTCAGGTGGAGAGTGCAGGCACAGCTCCTCCAGAGGAGGAGCCCTGGCGTGGATGCTTGGGGTGTGGCACAGAGCTGGGGCTTTGTTCCACCAAAGGAGAAAATCCACAGCGAGCGCGTGGTGTGGAGGAAATAAGGCAGGGTTTAGCACGATAAAAGGCAATTGGAGTCATGTTGGAGGTGATTAGAACTGCATGAATAAGCTGGTGTGCTGCAAAAAGTGGTAAATAAGTGAAATCTCCAAATGCAAACTGCTGTGCAAACACTGAGAGGCAGCTGTTGTTCCAGATGCCTCAAAAGGCTTAACAGGGAACAGCTTTGGCTTAACAGGGAACAGCTTTGGCTTAACGGGGAACAGCTTTTCAGCACCTGATCACTGCTGTTGTTTGCAGAGCTCTCAGAAGGACCGAGGGCACTGAATCCAAAGCCAGGATGCTCTGGGAGCGGGGGATTGGCTTTTCAGATCGTCTTGGTTTGAAAGACAGGTGGTTGCTAAGGAAGGAAGGCAGGAGCCTCCCTTGGAATGGAAAATGCAAGCCCATCCCCTCCAAATTGTTATCATTTTGAAATTAAGGGGCTTTCAGGCAATTATATGAGAAATAGGAATAACAGTTCTTTATTAGATGTCGAGACTACGGGAATTAGACTCCAAGCCTTGGGAAGCACCACCAGCAAAAGCTTTTGGGGTTTTCTTCTTTCAGTGAGGTCTTTGCAGCCCTGGGCACTGCCATCCTCTGAGAGGGCTCTGCCCGCACCAGGTTTGAACTACTCTGGAGAAAAAATGTGGATTTAAGGCTGAAAAAAAAATTGTGTAGAAGGAAAAGCCACAGGAGGCAAAAAGATCTTGTTTACGCTAGTAGGAGAAAGAAGAGATCATTTCTGGATTCTTTTTAAAGGTGGTTGCTTGGATCTGCTTCCAAGGCTTTGGCTACTTGAGGTCATCCCAGCAGGGAAGGGTTGGATTACTCCTGGTAGCTTCTATAATCCAGTGCAGAGATGGGTAAAAATATGATTTAGCTGTAGTAAATTTTAGATTTAATTGTAAGACTTATTTTTTCCTAAATGCTTTTAGTTTCAGCTCTGATGTAGGATTGATACCCCGCGTTCCTCCTCTGCTTACCCAGGTCTGCCTTGCAGAAATGCTTGCAAAGCAGCTCCTGGGGAAAAATATTTCAGAGGAAATGTTTTACTAGAATATCCTAAACATCTCATTATGCCAGGGGAACTGTGGGAACACTAGGATGGAAGAGAAATAATACTGTCATTAATTGAAGAGGAACATAAACCTTAATTTTTCTTGTTAAACAGTCTCAGTGTCTCAAAGTTTCTCCCACACATGTTGGTAGAGTGGGAGAATGGCAACGAGTGTAACAATAGCACAGTCATTAAGTTTTAAAAGTGTGTTTTATTTCAGTTTAGATGCCTGAAACTAAGGAGAAAAACTCCTGAATGTTTCTGTCAGAAAATAGCTTCAGTGAAGCAGAACCTGCATTTGGCACAGTGTGTTTTCCTTCTTTTGTTTTCCTCATAAAGAGGAGATAAAAACATTTTGAATTATCATCTTCAAAAATGAACAAAAGTAGGCTTCAAATTACTGAAGGAGAATTATTATTACAGATCCTAATCAGCAAACATCCCACATATAACTAATCATGTTACACTTGTTTATGGTTAACAATTGCAGTAATTGAGCTTTAATTTGAGTGGTGAAATTGAAATTTCACATTTCGGATGGGCAAGTTTGGGACACTGAGGCTAACACTAATTTTTGTGTGAATGCAGTCAGGAATTGACTGAGAAATTTTATTTCTGTCTTTTGATATTTCATCAATGATTGGGAAAGGCCATAAACACTCCACTTGCATTTTATTTTTTATGCAATAAAGGTGCCAAAGTTTGCATGAGTTTCTGAGTAACGTGGTCTAGCAAAGGTCCTTCAGGGCACCATTGTGGCTGATAAAACAGGAATTGTGGTGTCTCATCCTAAGGCTTAAGTGCCATGTGTCCCCTGTGTTGTTTTTTCATGGAATTTCATTTGGATTTCTGCTAATTTGAGTTCATCAAGTCCCTTTAGTTGTAGGATTTTGCATCCCTTGCAATCAGCACGTTCAGACCCTGGGCGTTCTGTGCTGTGGCTGGGAGTTGGTGCCTTTCTTTTGGGTCAGCAAACTTTACCCAGGTTCAGGTCTCCCCTCTTCTCTCATTCTCTCTGGGAAATTTGATTCTGCTTGGCATGGGCCTTTCTAAAATTTTTGAAATCAAGTATTTGCCCTTAAGCCTTGTATTTCCTGCATTTATAACTTGAATCATTATCGATTTGCTTCCTTTTTCCTATATTTCTGCATTGAGAGCATTATATGGAGCAAATTTCCTTGACACAGTGTGTCTATACTTAATCACTCTGCTTGAATTAAAAGGATACACTGGAAAGAGCAAATTCTTTTGAACAAAATTCTCTAAAGCTGCTGTTCCCAAATCCCAGCCTCCAGTAGCTCATGTCTGGAGCTCCTCAGCTTCTGTTAGAGCAGAGAAAGCAAAGCAGAAAGATGGGAAGTCAAGAACAAAGTGCTCCCGGGGTCTTTTTTCGTTTTGTTTTGTTGTGCTTTCATCTAAAAATAGAAGTGTCTTCCTTTTCTGTGGGGTGCATTCCTAGCAACCAAGGACAGGAGTGAATTCAGATTTGTGCCAAAGGGATCAAATCAAGCTGGATGTGGAAGGGACAAGAGTTTCTTTAGGTCACAGATGAAAATCTGTTTCTAACTCGCGGTCTAAGGAGAGGAAGGGAAGTTTTCAGGCATCTGCAAGGACAGCAACCCCAAAAGCTGGGTCAGTGCAAGGAAAGCCTACAGGGAACTGAAGAGGAAATTTATCTGTGTTTTTTTTTGGGTGTTGGGAAATATTGATCTCCAAAGCAAATGAAAGAGAAAGATTTCAGCCCTGTGCATGCAGAGAGAGCAATGGGAGAGGTGCAGGATTCAGGAGTGGATGGATGTAAATGCACATGGAAATGTCCCAAACACAACACAGTGCAGGGACCCTTCTGCCCATCCATCCATCTGCTATATTTCAGAATGTTCTTACATGAGGGATTACTGATAAAACCACTTGGAGAGGGCTCTTCCTCGGGAACTGCAGTGACAGGAAAAGGGGGAATGGGTACAGACTGGAAGGAGAAATTCAGGTCAGATATTGGGAAGGAATTGTTCCCTGGGAGGGTGGGCAGGCCCTGGCACAGGGTGCCCAGAGCAGCTGTGGCTGCCCCTGGATCCCTGGCAGTGCCCAAGGCCAGGCTGGACATTGGGGCTGGGACAGTGGAAGGTGTCCCTGCCATGGCAGGGGTGGCACTGAAAGGGCAGCTGCAAAAGGAAATGAATCACTCAAATACTGTTCAGGCAGCAGCAAAGTGGCTGGAGCAGAGGCAGGAACTGAACTTCCAGAGGTGAAAGAGGTTACTTGGGACTCATGGAGGGGCTGGGGAAAGCACAGGCACAGAAAAGGTTCCTTGCTTTAATAAATAGCCTGGCAAATTGAGGAAGTGTTTAAGCAGTGATTGGTGAGTGGTGGCCAGGGAAAGCACAGGGAGTCCTGAGATGTCCATTCCAATCCTTTATTCCCTGCCTGTCCACTTTGGGATGATGTATCTGCTGGTTTTGTTTACAGGCACCTGGAAGTCTTTTATGCTGTGTCATGTCCAGAGGTTTAACAGATTATACTCAGACTAAACCCCTGAGAAGAGCAGGAAAAAACGGAGGCAATGTCCCTTATCTTTGCTGATAGTCAGATCTGGATATTGCAGGAATGAATTCAATACTAAGGCACGGTAGGAGCAAAGATGATGCTCTTGTTAAGCTGAGCTGAAGGTAGATTTAAAAGGTGAAAAATCTTTTGATTAAATAAAAAAATAAAATAAGAAAAAAAGAGTATTGCATTTAGAATACCCTTTTCCCTGTATACAAAAAAGGCTTTTATTCATTTCAGAAACAATTTGAGTCAGAGAACACAGAATCTCCAAAACCAAGAAGGCAACTCAATTTCCATGGAAGTTAATGGAAAAATTTCTGGGAATGTTATGACAGGTCCTAGAAGAGTGAGAATGATAAGTAGGGCAATTCAATAATCCCACAGGGAGAAGATCATCATCTCTGTGAAGATAAAGGTGTTCATTTTCACTTGTATTTGTTTTATGAAGTGCACGGAATACGCCTCTGACTTGATGGCACAAGTGATAGTCAAATACAAACCTGAGATTGGGCTGCTGGGGAAGAGCAGCAGCTCCTGGAGTTCAGGAAATCCATATGTATTCTGCTTTAAAAGGAACTGGAGTTTCTTTTTTTCCCCTGATAAATCCCACAGAGAACAGGAATTATTTTGGGTATGTAGTGAGCCATGTTTTTCTGCTGCAATCAAAGAACAATATTAGGGTTTTGCCCTCCCTATGGGCCCCGTGCCAGTGTCTCTCCCTGTCCACAGGTCATTCTTCACCTCCAGAGGTGGGAGATGGAGCTCAGGGGAGAGACATTGAGCAGCTTTTCTTGTCCCCCAGCCCAGGGGCCCTGGAGCTGCCTCCTGTCCCTTTCCTGGGCACAGCCTCCTGCTTTTCCTGAGGTTCTTTTTGTAGCCATCTCCGTGGAAAATGTGGAATTGCTTGTGGGTTAGAGCATCTCAGGACTCAGCAAAACATGACCTCTTGTGTTGCTTTTGCTGAAGGCATTCCCATGGATGTGGCCCTTCTCCTCCGGGATTTGGGTCATGTCAGTACCATTCCCACTCGATGTCCCATTTTTTTGCCCTGCTTGGAGCCAACTCCAAATCCTTTGTCATGTGGCTCACTTTACAGCCCCTGACTACTTGTGCTTGTCCTTTGCTGCACTGGTAAAGCCTTTACAATGTTCTTTTTGATCACTGGAGGGTTTAGTAGGCTAAAATATTACGTTATTGACACATATTCTCCTGCTGGGAGAAGTCAAATGTGCCAGTTATTTGGGAAAACCAGAGACTCCAATTAGGGATCCACAGCGAGGCACTGTTTTCTCTCCATTTATCTTCACTACTTGACACTGAAGTCATAATGGAGATTTTATTCCAGCTTCTCCTATTTAACTGCAGTTAAATTTGAGGATTTTCTCGTCTTTCATGTGTTAACAGCTCTGAGAGGATTTAAAGGGAAGTTTTCCCTCACACGGTTGTTCCCATTCATGCCTGTTGCTCTGGGTTTCCATGCTGTACCTCTCCTCTGCTCTTTGGTGTGATCTCCATCCCAATCCCTGCAAGGATCCCTTGTTTTGCCTGCTTGGGGGATTCTCACAGGAGCAGGGATGTGTAAGTTGCCTCATTATCCCATCCTCACCTCTACTCACATCTGGGACTCAAGGCAGAAAAGATTCAGTTTGGGTTATATTCTGTCTTTTATTTATTTCTTCATTATAGGAGAAATAAAATAATAATAGTAATAGTAATACATGGATTAGGGTACCTTGCTCCAGATACTTCTCAAGCTCTTTGTGTTCTGGTTTAAGAATTGTGGAATGGTTTAGGCTGAAAGGGACCTTAAAAGGCCGTGAAATCCAACTCCCAGAACTGAACAGGGACACCTTCCACTGTCCCCGGCTGCTCCCAGTCCCAGTGTCCAGCCTGGCCTTGGGCACTGCCAGGGATCCAGGGGCAGCCACAGCTGCTCTGGGCACCCTGTGCCAGGGCCTGCCCCCCCTCCCAGGGAACAATTCCTGCCCAATATCCCATCCAGCCCTGCCCTCTGGCAGTGGAAGCTATTCCCTGTGTCCTGTCCCTCCAGGCCTTGTCCCCAGTCCCTCTCCAGCTCTCCTGGAGCCCCTTTAGGCCCTGGAAGGGGCTCTGAGCTCTCCCTGGAGCTTCTCCTCTCCAGGTGAGCTCTCCCAGCCTGGCTCCAGAGGGGCTCCAGCCCTGGAGCATCCCGCAGAACCACGTCCCTCATGTGTGGCAAGTCTGTCAGTGATGGCAGAGCTCTGATTATCCCTCTCCCTGTGCATCCTCCTCTCCCATGCTCGTGTCTCCACTAATCCCACACTCCTGGGGGTGGGACTGTCACTGGAAGGCAGCAGCTATAGAAACCTCCTCAGCTTGTTTTTGTCAGCCATGGGAGTTACCTTGTCTCCTTCTTGCCGGTTGTCTGCAATTAAATCCTGAACAGGCAGCTAAAAGCTGGATTTGCAGGGCAGACAAATGAGCTGCCTCCCCTGGGGACGCTGGTTTTAGTTGGATAATAACAGCTATCAAGGTTAGGAAAGAGTAGAGCTTTGCTGTGACTGAATTTTGGTGCTTAATGACAACACAAGTGCCAGCAGTGGGTTGTGCCTGAGCTGCTGAACTGCAGGCAGTTTGTTAAATTTCGTATGTCTGAAGTTTATAAAGATTGTTATTAAAAAAAAGCAAACCCATACATATACTGGAAAAACAGCAAAAGGAAAATAAACTTGACTGCTGCTTAGCTTTTGCCCAGGACCTTTCTCTTCACCATGTGCTTGGCATTTAAGAGCTGGTTAAATAGAAATGTTTCTCTGTGCTGCATCCATGTCCTCGCTTCATGTGCCCTCTCTGGCTGTTCCCTTGCTGGAAAATGCTAAGGCCAAAGATGTTCTGCCTTTTCCAGAGTGAATGCTTTCATCTAATATAGAAAACGAGGCTGAGAAGTGTTTGATACTTTATTTTCTAAGAAAAGGTGAGTGAACAGGCAGTTTTCGGTATCACAATACACTGCCATGGAAGAGAGAAGCCCAAGTGATAAGAGATTTATTACAGAAAGGGCTTTTGAGCTGGATCAGCTGGATAAACCCCAGCTACATGAAAGCCTGTGTTTCACAGCAGTTGGTGCAGGAGCTCCAGAATCCTTTTGGAGGACCCCTGTGAGGAGTATTCATGCAAAGCTCTGTAATAAATCAGAGACAAAAATATTTAGATTGGTTTCACAAAGCCGCTCTACACAGAAAGCAAGTTCTCTGAAGAAATCTGTTCTATTATGCATTTAAGTAGCTGTGACATTAATCATTATGTCATTAATAATTTGACATTAGTAATTTCTCCCATCATTTAATCCCTTTTAATCTCTCTGCTACAAGATGCAAGCGTTAAAAACAGACTCAATGTTTTCTCCTCTGTCTTCAGAGCTGGTTAATTTTTAGATGATGTGGAGAAGTCAGATCTGTCAATCAATTAATACCAGATTTCTGGGCAAGTCCAGTTGCCTTCTGGTTCTCAGTTTATCACAGTTCATGTTGCAGTTCTGTTTCATTTAGGCCTTTTCCTGCTCTGTCCAGTGCTCTCAGAGGAAGCTTAAATTTGTGATTTTCATATTGTTGGCTGGACAGGGTGAACTTTTTATTTCTGGGCCCTCCAGCTGTTTTCATTGTGTTGGTTGGGTTGAATTACCTGTGGTTTCCTTATGGAGCTGTAGCTGTGGAGGGCTGAAAGAGAAGGGTAAAACAACTGCTGCTGTCCCTGGCTCCCATCAGTGTGGTCAAACAACAGGGCCAGAGAAAGTCTCTGTGAAAAGTCTGTCCTGAGCTCCTCATGGGGAAAACAGGGCCTGGATCTTCTCCCGACTGACAGGAGCCAAGTGTGGCAGATGGATTTGTCTGTGGGCTCAAAGATGGTTAAATAACAGCAGAGTGCTAAAAGGGTGATGTTATCAAGGACAAAGAGTTTATAAAATTTAACAGATGCAGGTTTAATTGTGAGGCAGGGCTCAGAGCTGCACTGGAGGACATTCCTAGATAATACCAAGGCAGATGAGAGCTTGCATCGCAGGCGTGTGGGGGCAGAGATAAGGCTCCATTTGCATATTGCTTTCATTTGGTTCCCTTGTTTCCAGAAGCTGCAGCTGAGGACAAGCACAGCGCTGCTCCTGCCTCGGCTGAGTGACTGTTGTTTGGTTTCAGAGGATTTTTGTGGCAGTATGAAAGCTCTTTGAGGGCTGCAATGACTGTTGGAGCCACTGCTGTCTCAGGGATGATTTCCAGGAGAGATGGGACTGTAGCTGAGGGAAAAGCCCCGTCCAAGTCTGGCTGCTTCCTCTTGTTGAGCCCCGTTCCTCGAGGCGGGGTGCATTGTCTGCAGCCCCAGCTGCACCTTGCGTTCTCCATCCATCCATCCATTGATCCCCAGCTGCCTTTGGAATCCTCCTCCTCCTCTTTTGGATGCCCACTTGTCTGCAGTTGGCTGCTTGCCCGGTGTCCTTGGCTCCTGGGTGTGTGTCTCACCAAAGCAGTGAGAGTGAACTCGCTGCCCCGGGCAGAGTGCGAGAGCCCAGCGCTTTCTGTGCCCTCAAAGCAGCTTCCTATCAAACCAGGCCATTTCCAGCACAAACCTCCTCCTTTGCCCTTTTAATTTACTATTGGTCCTTATTTCTTGCCCTTTTACTTACCTCGGCTTACTTTTATCACTTCCCTCTTACTCCCCTCTTACTCACTACTGATCTCTTTCCCATCAGCCCTTTTCCTCAGGAGTTTTGCCCATATTTCAGTCTATTTGCTTCCTGGCCTTCCAGGAGGAAAAGGGAATATTTTCCGTGGAAATCAGTGTGGGTCATGTCTTGGATAGAGGGAGAAGGTGACAGATCAGCCCTGGCACAACCCCCAGGGCAGGAAAGATGAAGACCATGCAAAGTAAAGCTGCTGAGGAGTGAAGCTGTCAGGAAGTTCAAGAGATGGATGCAGACAGCACCTCGGGTTTTTTAGCAGATGCAAATAAAAAATGGAGAAGAGAACAAACCAGGAATGTGCCAGATGGCATGAAAGGCATAATTGTCCTTGGCACTGGTGCCATTGAGAGGAGACAAAAGCAAGATGCCAACAAAGGTGAGCCCCAGCAACGTGAAGGAAGAGTGTGAAATGAAGCTGAGAGCTCCATCTCTGAGACTGATGCCCCACTGCAGGGGAAGAAGCATTTAGGAGTATGTGTATTGAAAAGGGAAAATCAATTAAAAATAAAAAGGAATCCACACTGTGTAGCTGAAGGATGCACTGCTGCCCTGTTATCCTTGCTCTTCTGAGGGGACAGGGATCTAAAAAAGCTCCCGGAGCGTGCCAGGAGAAGAGAAAGATTTACTACCAATTTCCTACGACATATGGCCACCCATCCCTCCTCTGAAAATGTAGGCATTAGTTAATGGATAAAACTGTCATACTTGGCTTTTAACATTAAAAGCAGGGTTTTGGGAAAGGAGCATGCTCTCCCAAATTGGAGTCTAAGAACAAGATCTCAAGATTTTATGTGATTTGGCACCTATAGTAAGTTGAGTTGTCTAATAAATGGCAGCAATTCATCATCTTCTTTGGAAGGCTGAAGTTTAGTAGGCAGTCATATAGTATGTCTTTTGGTGCCCAGACTACCTCAGGAAAAAAATCATGGATTTTGGAGGGGCAAGGGGATTATGGCTTGATTTATTTGGCAACAAAATTGACTATAAAACTACTTTTACTATGCTCAGGGGACCAAGGCATAGAGATGTCATATTGAGTAATAACGTCAGGATAATATCAAGGTCTTTGGTCATCTCACTGATTTCACACAGGCAAAGCCACAGATATAAAACACTTGATACCAGTGGAATAGGACATTTCATGTGGATAATAAACACCTGGGAAAATTAATGACCTGTCTGGCTAAAGAGATAAACCCTGAGTCACAATAAGTGAGAGCACTGGAGGGAGAGCCAGTGTTTAACTGTTTTAGTGCTGCCCGAAGTAGCACTTAGCAGGGAAAACGTGGTTTGTACATCAAATATTCCTACAGAAGAACCAGTGCCGCATCAAAGGAATGCCCTGAGGTCTGCTGAGTGCTGCCTAATTGCAGCAGTTGATGAACGAAGTGCATTTGTTGTAAGGTCTCTTTTCCCTGGGATGCATTTTAATGGCGAAGTGAGGAATGAGGGTTTCGGGCTGGCAGTACCCAGGCGTCCGTACCCTGTGTCAGTGAGACGCTGGGAATCTCCTCACAAAGGGATTGAGCCTCCCTGGTCAGTGCCTGGCTCCACACCGAAGTGCCCAGGATTACGTGGAAATGTCTGGGGATGCTGAGCTCGTCTGCAGCTCTGGGCACTCGGAGCCCAGCGGGACAAACCCCTGTGCCCCCTGCCTTGGGAACGGGCAGCACATGGAAGCAGCAGCTCTTAGGGCCTTGTGGCAGCGGATCCCAGTGCTCTTCCACCCGAGGACATGGCTGGGCAGGAGCCCGGGGGGGCAGGAGGCCGATGGCCCCTGGGCTGTGCCAGCCGTGGGGTGGGCACAGGCCCAGGGCAGGGCCCGGCCCCGGGCTGGCCCTGCTGAGGGACCTCGAGGGCCGTGCCCAGCTCTGGGCCCTCCCGGCCAGAGAGCCCTGGAGGGGCTGGAGCGTGTCCAGGGCAGGGAACGGGGCTGGGAAGGGGCTGGAGCCCCAGGAGAGCTGAGGGAGCTGGGAAGGGGCTCAGGCTGGAGAAAAGGAGGCTCAGGGGGGCCCTTGTGGCTCTGCACAAGTCCCTGACAGGAGGGGGCAGCCGGGGGGGTCGGGCTCTGCTCCCAGGGAACAGGGACAGGACACGGGGAAACGGCCTCAGGCTGGGCCAGGGGAGGCTCAGGGTGGGCAGCAGCAGGAATTTCCCCATGGAAAGGGTGCTCAGGCCTTGGCAGGGGCTGCCCAGGGAGCTTTGGAGTGCCCATCCCTGGAGGTGTTAAAAAATTACGTAGATGTGGCACTTGAGAAGGTGGCTTGGTGGTGAACAGGGTGGTGGTTCTGCTTGGCAGCTGGACTTGATGATCTTGGAGGCCTTTTCCAACTTTAACGATTCTGTGATTCCGTGATACTGTCACTAACGGAAACAGATGAAATAAATCTATCCTAAAGGACGAGGCAATTCAGGTTGGGCTTTCCCTCTGCTGGGCTTGTTCCTGTTTAATTTTTTGTTTGTTGTTTGGCAATGCCTTGCTTTGACCTCCTCTGGTGGCTTTTTATGGGGACTGTCCCCACCTTCAGCAGGATTGATTTCAGCAGAGGTTCAAATGTGCCCTTCCCTGCAAGCCTTGGATCCTGCTGAAGGCAAAGCTGAATGAACTCCTCAGTGGAGTGAGAAGGGCATGGAGGGCATGCCCTGAGCACTGCCGGGTACCTGCTTAATAATCTGCTCACCTGATGGGATGTGTGACAGGACAAACTGAATTAGGCAGGGGTGAGGAAAGGGCAGTTTGGAACTCTTGCCAGAAAATCTCTCCATTTTTCTCCTGCACAAAGATTATATTCACACTGAAAGGGGGAGAAAACAGATCAAACTCCTCTGTGGGTACAAAGCACATGCAGCAATTGATCTGTTACACCAGTGCCTTTTTCCCCTGTTCCTTAAGGTGACCAAAATTGGGACTTTCAATGGTCTTGTAGAAGACACATTTATGTCTTTTCCAGTAAATAGATTCATTTTAAAAGAGAGAAAAATCTGTGAGCGGTTCAAAAAAACCTCCTGAGCCTTGGGATGAATCAGTGAGTGATGAATCAATCCTAGGGAGGCAGAGCAAAATAGGGACAAAATCTGGCAAAAGCTAGGGAAGGCAGAATGGCGTGCGGGCATGAAATGAGTTCAGATCCTGCCCTCGTTGGAACTAAAAATGCTCGAACCAAACTTTGATCTTATGTGGGTGGAGGAAATGCCATAAGCAGAGATTTTTTCAGATCTGAACACAATTTTAGCTGAGTGGTTGGGAAGTTTTTGGAAAGGAAAAAATGCAAAAGATGGCAAGAGTTGGTTTAGAAATGCAGAAATGCAACCTGGACTCACTGTCAGTTGTGCTCTAATTTGTTCCGTATACTTCATACAAAATATGTGACTTTAGATTTTAAGAGGAGTTTCTGTGAGGTTTGACCATTGTGATGCTCCTGGTGCTGAATTCTCTTGCAGGTTAAGTTATAAACTGCTCCAATATTTGCATTTTTAATACCTCATTACATTTTATGAGTTACAGTTGATGCTTTCCCATTTGTTATCATTTTATTTGGTCTGTACATGCAGAGCAGTCGTAGCAAAATTGAAATTTACAGCTGTTCTCTCCCAAAGAAACTTCTCAAGAGTAGCCAGGAACTGTTATCCCAAACCTCTAATTACAAAATTTATCTCAAATCACTAACAAATACGTGTCCCATATAAATGATAGATTGTGCTGGGGTCTGAATACAAATAAGAGAGAAAAACACCAGTGCATCTTGTCAATAGAACGGTTAAAAAGGAAATGTTTGTAATCAAGCACATATAAACAGGACATTTTTCACAAAATTTAGTGGCACACAAGTGTCCCTTTGTCCAGGGGTCAGAGAAATTGGAAATTCCCAGAGGAAGTGTGAACTGCTGTGTGTGCACAACCCGTGGATGCATTGCGGTGTTGGATTATAAAACAGGAAAAAAAACCCAAAATCCATTACCTTAACACCTGGTTTTGAGGAAGTTTTAGTGTATAAAAGCTTGATCCAAACTCTCAAAGGCTGAGACAGAAAAGACAGGGCTCGGTGAGTCAAGTTCTGTAGGAAGCAGGGAGGAAAAGGCAATTTATGACCCAGACACCTCAGTTGGTAGGAGAAAAAAGAAAAACACAGGGAGGGATCTGGCAAATTTCCACTCTGGGGACAGCAAATGAGATGGCTTTGGGACAAGAGAAGAGAAATAGGATCATCTCCCCTCTCAAATCAAGCAATCTATTGCTGTTTTCCCCTGGCTGTAACAAAGCAGCGAGCTCAGAAGCAGAGAGAGCCACCCAAAAGTTGAAGGGCTGCCAGCAGGAGGCTGTGGGATGCTCCTCTCCAGTCCCAAAAAGTCCCTGGCTCTGTCAGCCACGCCAGGGGTGTGAGCTCAGGCAATGGCTACATCCAGTTCCTGAGCTGACTCTCAGGGCAAATAACCTAATTTAGCTTTTTTTTTCTTTATTTTCTAAGTTCCAGGTCATGGCAAGTCTCATTTTTCACCACGGAGGTTTGCTTGCAAAAAAAAAAAAAGTGTAAATGCTAATTGGCCGTTGAGTTTCCTAAAGTACTTAAAGATGGATTATTGGAAGCAATTTACCAGATTTGCTTGAATAATTCAAATTCCAGCCATGCTTTTCAAAAGTTGCCAGAGTGCTGTTGTTTCATTTATTTGTATTCTTGGAGAAAACCACCAGTGATTCGGAGATAATTTAATTCCTTTGTTTGTTAGGGAGAAAAAACCAGCTCTTGCCATTAGCATGAGATTAATTTCACAGAGATGGAGAAGGTGAAACAGAAGAGAAGGACACGACTGTGCAGAGCTATAATTGGCCGTTTCTTCTGTAGCTTTCTGTGGAGCACGGGGAAAGGGTTGACTGGTAATATGACAAAAAACCAAACCAGAAATACATGTTCTTATCTATTGGTTTGATTGTGACTCCTGGAAGAGCATTTTCACAAGTGACCTTGTCTCTGTATAGGCTGGGACATCCAAGATTAAGTGATGGAATCAAGACCTCATTTTCCTGCAATGCTAATTAAATATCCTAAAAGTGTAGCTCACATTTTGGTTGTGTCCCGAGGCTCTGGTCTTCAGTGCTTTTAAGGCCAATGGGATTTTTGTTCTCCCTGTGCTGAGGTGAACTGGCTGAAGGATGCAGCTGGTCCACGTAATTCTTTCACACTTGGACCTTTCCTAACCCACACAGAGTTTGTCCTTGCAAACTTCTTGTCCTCGCAGTCGCAGTGGGTGGGGAGTAATTGCTTGCAAAAAAAGACGGTGTGTTGTTCAGGTTCTTTAAAAGTGAAATGAGATGCATTCATTATGTTATGCTTCACAAATTTAAGAACTAAAGCCATATTCTCTTCAAACTCATCCCTTTTATTGTGCCAGGTCTATATTACCTGGTGTATCTATGAACTCAATTTGCATCCAGTTTTCTGCTTTTAAAAAATGGTAAAAAATATTAAGAGTCACTTGAAATTACATGCAGATAAATGAACTGTAAATCCTTGCTATTATAGTCAATTAAGAATATTACCAATTGGTCATCTTAGACACTTTTATGCTGCTCTATTTATGTGGTTGTTGCAGAGACTGGAACTGCCAGTGGAAGAAGGATTTTAAAATGCTCATTTGTTTCTTTAGACTGGAAGTGATGCTTTGCAGAGGATGGTTGAGCTCTCCAAGAAATTCCTGCAGTTAGCAAGGTCGTTGAGATGTCTCCAGGGGAGGAAAGCAGGAATCTTCTGTGTGTCTGTGTAGTACATCCCGAGAATCACAGAGTGGTTTGGGTTGGAAGGGACCTCAAAGCCCCTCCAGTGCCACCCCTGCCATGGCAGGGACACCTCCCACTGTCCCAGGCTGCTCCCAGCCCCAGTGTCCAGCCTGGCCTTGGGCACTGCCAGGGATCCAGGGGCAGCCACAGCTGCTCTGGGAATTCTATCCCAGCCATTCCCCACGCTCCCAGCGAACAATTCCTTCCCAATATCCCATCCAGCCCTGCCCTCCTTCCCCTTAAAGCCATTGCCCCTTGTGCTGTCGCTACATTCCCTTGAGGAAAGTCCCTCTCCTGCCTTTTTGTAAGCCTTCTTTAGGTACTGGAATGGGGGAAATGCAGGAATTTGGGAAAATGCAGATCCCTCTGCTTAAAATCTGTCTGATTTAAAAGTGGTCTGAGTTTGAAACAGAGCAGTTACACCTTCAGCTGGTTTTAATCACTGAGTAGGCCCTCAAATGATTTTAAGTCTCTATTCTTGATAATTTCTTATATGAAAGTGCTTAAGTTCTGGAGGAAAAGCGGATTTTAAATAGACAAGGTAGAGAATAATCAATTCCTCACTGGAGTGCCTTGAACTCACTGTTCAAGGGAGTAGAGATAACCTTCTGGGACATGAAATAGTGGAGGTTATCCAATGTTTTCTGCTGTTTATTTTCCATTGGCAATAGCAGGTTGGGGTCAGGAGTGTACAAACACAGAGATGAGAAACTCAAAAGAGTTCTCAGAGAGAGAGAACTCTGTCTAAGGCTGCTGATGGGAAGGGAATTCAAGAAATTCCAGGCTGAACCTCGCTGCTGTGATGGGAGCAGACTCCCTGACAATGGAGATTTTTAAGAGGGTTTTGATCTCTCAGAGTCAATATTAAATGTCAGCGTGAAGAAGCTGATACTGCCAAATTGTTCATGATATATTTACTTTCAAGTGTCTTCAGCTTTTAGGTCTGGCAGAAGCTTTCATGAAAGTTGAGTTAATTTCCAAGACGTTGTTTCTAATTTGGTACCACGGAGTCAGCGTTAATCCTTCATGTGCTCCATGATAAAGGCCATGCTTTGAGTGATGGCAGAGATGCAGTGGGAGAATAACTTCCTGCTTCTCAGAGACTCTATTAATTTTCAGGAGGTGGTATTTTCAATATTGATGTCTCTGCAGAAATAAATCAGAGCTTTGTTCAGCAGAACCTCGGCGTGGAGTCTGTCTCGCCGAGAGCAGCAGCCAAACAAATGCATCCCCCACAGGAGCAGCGGGGACAGCAGCAGAACCGCCCAGATTTGGGCAGAACCGCCCAGATTTGGGCAGAACCCAGCCCTGAGATGCAGAGGGTTTTTGTCATGTAAAAGTTGCCCTGCATATTTGGTAGTCTCAGTCAAGTCCTTAAGAATTTTCTTGCTTTCCATGATTTCCTTGGAGATTCCTCCTCTGATGGAGGGTGTTTTGTTTCACCCAGTGAGAATTCCAGCACAGACAGCAGTGTTTTGTTTGGGTGTGTCAGACTTGCATCCAGGATTAGATGGAGCTGGTCTAGTAAATACAAAAGTGGATGATTGAAATCTAGATCTTGTCCCTTGTTGCCCTTGTTTGCAAGAACAGCAAGAAGTTCTGTGTGTGATCCAACAGAGATCCCACGTGTCAGGTTTATTAAACTGGATTTACAAGGCTGTCATCTTGAGGGATGGTTTCTGCTCTGGATCACCCTGCAGGGTGTGGGATCAGAGCTTGCACAGGCCAGGGTTTGCTCTGCCCCCAGACCAACCTGCAGCTGCGAGGGGCTCAGGCAGGAGGCTGAGGTGAACCAGGTTTGCACCAAAAGGGGCACTTGGGACTTTTTGCATGCTGTGATTGGAATCTCAATCTTCTCAATTACTTGAAGTACAGGAAGGAAAACCAACAAGCTTATGAGTTAAAGAATTACAAATTAAATTTGTAGCAATCACGGTGATGCCTGAGAGGCCACCTAAAAACAGAGACTAGACAGGAATAAGGGAATAAAGCAGGTATTTATTTGAAGGCCTTCAAAGGCGCACCCTGGGCAGGCCAAAGGCTCCACCCAAGATGGGCCCCGGGTCACGGGTTCTTCACACTTTGATAAGTTTGGTCCATTTGCATATCAGGGTTAATTCTCCAATTAAAGATTCAATTAATTATGTAATTTCCCCAAGATCAGCCCCCTTCTAAGTTGTTGGTTTACACATTTTGGGGCCCAGGACAGTCTGGGTGTCCTTGGAGAGCAAAGCCAGAGAGGTTTGTGATGTCTGAGCAGCCTGAGAGAGCAGCAGCTCACAGGTCACAAAAACTTCAGAGTCACACCCCAGGCAGTGCAGGGTTTGGGAAATAAAAAAGTTAAAACTTAAGGCATCAAAGGAATCAAGTCTTGAAGCACAAAAGTTGGGTAAGAAATTAAAAGCAGGACTGGAATTACAGAAGGTCAGAGACAAAGCAGCCTTTTCTACACATCATTTACTCCCCTTGATACATCGTCCACGCTTCCAAATGAGTGTTCCCCATGCTGGTTTTTAAGGAGAGAAGTTTATTTTGCTCATCACAAAATAAAGTTTGAAGCATTTTCTGCCTCCTAATGAGGTGAAACTTGTTTTACCTTTCCCTCCTGGTGAGTGCAGGTAGCCAGAGGCCTTGCTAAGTGCTCATAAATTTGGGGTTAATTTCAGCAAATTCCAAATTCAACAGTTTTCCAAGGGGGATATGCTTAGGTAAGAGACTTTGCTAAAATATGAGGAATTTAATTGCATTAAGTCCTCACCTCATTAGATATGTTGGAGAATTTGCCGGAAGTAAATGCTGTTGTCCTGGTTTCACAGTTATTTAGTGGTTAGCTTGGTGTAAGTGTTTTAACATTGCAATTAGAACACAGATACATTTTTATTCTTCTGTAGTAAAATGATTCAGTATGTATAATTAATTTAGTATGTATAATTAATCAGGCCTGCTCTGGGTTTCTCTCTGCATTCTCAGCTTTATGGCAGGACTGTGTGGAAAAAAAAATAAAATATTATAGGCACTGGCATTAAGTTTTATCTGCAATGCATGTTCCTGTTAAAGGAGAGAGCATAAACACCCCAGTGCTACTTCCAAGGGCAGCTTTTCACTTTCAAAGAGCCTTGGTTTTATCTGGAGAAAGCAGGGAGCAGAGCAAGGAGTTCCTTGGACACCTCCAGGGATGGGGGCTCCGGCCCCTGACACACACACACGAGCTGGAGGAGTGAGAGGAATTGCTCAGTCTCATTTCTCTGTGATTTAATGGAGTTGCAGCAGCTGAAGCTGGATGTTCCTCTGTCATTCCCAGAGCAGTGACATCCTTCACCTGGCTGCGGGAGGTGTGTCAGCCTTCCATAATGGCCCTGTTTTCCTCCCGGGATATTCCATTTCCCGTGGGGGATGTTGCTGTATCTGTGCCTCCATCCCTCTCTGCTCACTTCTTACACCTCTTGGGTCTGGTTTTAGGTGAGGATTAAAGCCCTGCTGTAGATATGGGTACGTTTTTCAGGATTCTCTCTGCAGCTGCAGATGTGAACACACTCTTCCTGCTTCTAACAGCTCCAGGCTGGCTCTTGCAATTAGTTAGGCTCAGGGCTTTTAAATTCCTGGAATGCTGGATTGGCCAGCGTCTGGCAGCAGCCCTTGCTTGGAAGAGGCATCACCAGAGTCATTTCATTTTTCCTCTCTCTGGTGGAAGCTGAAAATACAAAAAGTATTTGTTATTTCAAAGAAAAACATGGAATAGAGCCCCTAATGTTGTTTCTGGTTTTCCCCTGATGTTTTCTGACTGCATCCTTCTTCCCCTGGGAGAGGAATTCAAAGTTCTAAACCCACCCACAGAGATTTCTGTCTCTCCCTCTCAGAGTGTTCAAGCCTTTGCCATAATTCCTGCTCTCACTCAGCTGTTTTGGAGTGTTAGTGATGCAGTGGTGGATCAGGGGGTTATTTTGCCTAATGGCTTTTTTGGCTGTTTTCCTGGTAGGAGAAGTGAGAAACACAGACATGAGCTGTGCAGTAGGGCATGAGCTGTGGCTGGTTTTTGGAAGATCTGTCAGCCCCAAGCAGAAATCCTCTTGCCTTTCCTGAGAGCCCAGACCTTGCAGGCTCATGAATTCCATTTTCACAACTTAATTTAATGAATCTTATAAAAACTGGGATAAAATTCAAGGCTTCTTGGGATGGTTGCCCACTTTCCCCTGGCTGGCAGATTTTGGGTTTTTTCTTCTTAAAATCTCCTGCCTGCACTGCTGAACTGAACACTGTGCAGGAAATCCCAGGAAGGGCAGAGACTTGCGTCCTCTGGAATGCAAAAGGTTGATAGCAAACGAGGATAACACCCCGGTCACAAGAGTTCAAGCCTGTAATAGACTCTGATATCAGTGAGAATGAAAGCATAATCTGATCCCAGGACTTCCAGGCTGATGTGGAATCTGTGGATCCCTGTATCCACAAATGCTGCTCACTGACCTGGAGGTGAAATTCTCCTGATATGATTTATATGTGATGTATTTGAAAAAAGAGAGGAATATTTTCAGAACCCAGGGCCAGGTTATTTCCTGTCCTTGGTTTGGTTTCTTCTGCCTGTTGCCTCTGCAACTCTGTCTCCTGGGGCCATCTGAGGGATAACCAGAGTGGATCCCACAGGATGTTTCTGTTGGAAAAGAGGGATGTGCTGTCACATTCTCTAAAACTGCTGTTGTGTATTGGGAATCAGACCTGTCCAGCTAAGGAGGTGTCACTGCTCCCCCGGGCAAGGTCACAGAGTTCCTGTTTGAACCTCGCTTCTTGTCTTTATTAGATGCAATTTTCTGACAGGAAATATTGTCCCCATCTCTAGAAAGGGTGGAAAGGAGGAGCCTGGGAGCCTCTGCCCTGTCAGCCTCCCCTCTGTGCTGGGAAGGTCCCGGACAGCCCCTCCTGGAAGCTCTGCTGGGGCTCCCAGAGCACAGGGGGGGATTTGGGACAGCCAGCACGATCTCACCGAGGGAAAATCCTCCCGACCACCCCTCTGATAGGGAGACTGGCTCAGAGGAGCAGGGAAGGGCCGGGATGTCGCTCATCTGGAACTCTGGGGAGCCTCTGCCGGGGTCCCCACAGCCTCCTCCCCCCGGCCGGGGACAGCCGGGTTGGTGCAGGGAGGTCGGACGGAGAGGCAGGGGCTGGACAGCCACAGCCACGGGCTCCTGGGCAGTGGCTGCGTCCTGGGGCCACTGGGGTCCCTCAGGGCTCTGTGCTGGCACCAGGGGTGTTCAATAACTTCAGGAGCAGATGAAGGGATAGAGGGCACCCTCAGCACGTTTGCAGGGGACACCGAGCTGAGGGTGACCTTCCCATGCCTGAAGGAGCTGACAAGAAAAAAGGAGCGAGACTCTACAAGGGATGGAGTGCCAGGACACAGGGAATGGGTTCAGAGTGCCAGAGGGCAGGGCTGGATGGGATATTGGGAAGGAATTGTTCCCTGGGAGGGTGGGCAGGCCCTGGCACAGGGTGCCCAGAGCAGCTGTGGCTGCCCCTGGATCCCTGGCAGTGCCCAAGGCCAGGCTGGACAGATTTTGGAGCAGCCTGGGACAGTGGGAGGTGTCCCTGCCATGGCAGGGGTGGCACTGGGTGGCCTTTGGGGTCCCTCCCAGCCCAGGCTGTTCTATAATTCTGTGACACTGCCTTAGTTCCAATGAGCTGCTGTGCAGAAAAGTGGAGAAATTTGTAGAAGGAAAAAAGGGCAATTCCATTTTCTCTCCTTACTTTCCTTGTCTTCTTTTCTTTCTCGGACACTTGTCCCGAGTTGATGGCGTGGTCTGCTTTATGCAAGGTCAAACAACATCCTTTCCAAAAGCAATCTCCTGCCGTGTGCTGTCTGGAAACTCCGTGTCTCATTTGATGGATAATTACATGTTTGACTTCAAATAAATGGGAATTGTGTTTTGTTCTGTGGCAAGGAGTGTAAGGAGGATTTTAAGACCTAAAATCGCCATTGGGCCTGTTTAAAATTCCTGCTGTTGTTGTAGCACAGGAGAGAAGTGCTGCTTTATGGTGTTTAAACAGAAAAGCTCTTCTCTAGCAGGAAAGTAGAACCCTCTAAATAAAATCCTTGTCCATAATGGACAATTCCAGGGAATGCCGGCACAAGTGACAGATCCTGCCAGTCTGAGGGACTGTCCCACTTAGTGTCTTCCCTGCAAGAAATTAATCTCTGTGAGCTGTCACACCATGGAGTAGAAAGTTTTATCTTAATTGAGATTGAGTTAAAGATCGTGGGATTGTAGGATGGATGGGCGTCCTGCCTGAACAATTCCTGGCTTTCCCCTATCCCGGACAACCAGAGGGAATTGTCTGTAAATCAGAGCGTGCCTTGATAAAGGGAGCATTTTTCCAAACTGATAACACAGATAAATAACGCTGTGAACTCCTGGTTAAGGGTAAGCCAGGCTTTTTCTCAGAGGGTATTGTCTGTACAAGAACAATTATCACTCACTCACATTCCTTTGGGCCACACTGGATGATTATTAAGCCTCTTCTTTCTTTTCACAGACTCTTGAAATAAGAACTTTTCCCTGCTTTATGCTGAAGATTTATAATTTCATAGAATCATGGGAGGGACCCACAGGGAGAGTCCAGTCCAGGTCCTGGCCCTGATGCCTGAGAGGCCACCTAAAAACCAGAGACTAGACAGGAATAAGGGAATAAATGTCCCTAATTCCCAACCTGACCCAGCTCCAGCCGTTCCCTGGGGTCCTGTGCCTGTCCCAGGGAGCAGAGATTGGTGCCCGAGGGGTGCTGCAGACACAATCTTTTAATACATCGACTTTTATGGAAGTAACAAAAGCCAGCACTGGATTTTCCGGGATTTTCATAGCAGATTTGTTGAATGGTTATAGCAGAGAGCAGGAATAGTCCCTGGCTAGGCTGCACCTAATAAATATCTATATATTGGTGTCATTTGCAATGCTCTGCTTTCTTTGAGGAGGACTTGGCAGTCGTAATTAATTCTGAAACCAACCCATCCCTGAATTCCACATTACATGGCTGAGAGTTTTTCTCGTTTTTGTTAGAAGAATCCAATTTAGTTGTGATTGACCTTTGTTCTTTCCTTATAGCAGAAGTTATTTGAGGAGCAGGTTTTATCTGAAGCTAATGTATTTGATGTGTTTGGGGAGAAATTTATGAGGAAGCTCTGAAAAGGCTGCATAAAAGTTACGGATCTGAAAATATTTGAGGAATTTGGTGCATTCTGGTGTGGGTATTTTAAGGCTGTGACAGCATTGGATTCAATCTGTTTTCCTCAGCTGAAATGAACACCCACATTTAGCACCGAGTCCCACTTGGATTGCTTTAGGTTGTTTATTTTTCCTTGTTTTTCATCTCACCTCTTCCCACATTTAAGAATGAGGTGGTGGTGCAATGCTGGCAATATTGCCCCATGTTACATTGTTATTATTATTATTAAAAATAACCTTGTGCCATGAGTTTTTATGGGGCTTTCCCCTAGAAATGAGAAATGTTTGTCTCCCTGAAGGGATCAAATAATTGACATATTTACAACAGGTGCAGGTGTGGTCCTTCAGTAGGCATGGCACATTCCTGCATGGGATGGAAGTGTGTGAGGCTGCTTCTGAAAAGTTCCTGGAGCTTTAGAAACTTCCTTTCATCCAGCTGAATGCTTCAAACTTGGCCAGAAATCCAGAATTCAGAGATGTGTATATTTTCCTGCCCATCCCTTCCTATCTTAGGTCCTTAGGGGACCTTTTCAGTCCCCTAAGGGTTTTCTTTTTTTTTTTTTTTTTAACATAACTAAATTTATGGTAAGGGTCTTGTTCCAACCTGTGACACATTTCAGGCAGTGAAGTTAAATCTGTGTTTGTACTTGATGGATGGGAATTTGACACGTGTTCTTTTTGTTGTGAAAACAAGAGATGCTCAGACCGACCGTGCCTCATCTAATCTTTGTCTCACTGCAGCAGCAGAGGTGCCAAAGACAGGCACAGCTCCTCCCTGACACGGGGAATGACTTTCCTGCGTGCAATCAGTGATCTGTAGTCACAGTGACAACAAAAATGCTCACAAAGCACCTTTCACCTGAGAGAATTCCTGTCCTTGGGGTTTCCCACTGGACTCGGGGAACTGGCAGAGCTGGGAACCCACTGGAATCCAGGCTGGGAATCCAGGCTGGGGATGAGCAGCTGGAGCAGCCCTGGAGAAGGACCTGGGGGTGCTGTGGGTGAGAGCTGGGACCCAGAACCCCCCCGTGCCCTGGGCTGAGCCCCAGCGTGGGCAGCAGGGGAGGGGGGATTCTGCCCCTCTGCCCCTGTGCTCAGGTGAGACCCCACCTGCAGAGCTGCCCCAGCCCCGGGCCCAGCACAGGAGGGACCTGGAGCTGCTGGAGAGAGCCCAGAGGAGGCTCCAGGATGAGCAGAGGGATGGAGCAGCTCTGCTGGCAGGAAAGGCTGGGAGAGCTGGCATTGTTCACCTGGAGAGGAGAAGCTCTGGGGTGACCTCATTGTGGCCTTGCAGGGCCTGAAGGAGCTGCAGGAAAGATGGAGAGAGACTCTTGACAAGGGCTGGAGGGACAGGACACAGGGAATGGCTTCCACTGCCAGAGGGCAGGGCTGGGTGGGATATTGGGAAGGAATTGTTCCCTGGGAGGGTGGGCAGGCCCTGGCACAGGGTGCCCAGAGCAGCTGTGGCTGCCCCTGGATCCCTGGCAGTGCCCAAGGCCAGGCTGGACATTGGGGCTGGGAGCAGCCTGGGACAGTGGGAGGTGTCCCTGCCATGGCAGGGGTGGAACTGGGTGGATTTAAAACCCCTTCCAACCCAAACCATCCCATTGTTCAGTGACTCTAGGACATCACCTCGGGCTCATATTGTGCCTTCATTTCATGTAGAAATACAGAAAGGGTTGATTTTGATCAAAGTTTGAATAAATTTCTGGACAGGGAACACGAATGGATCATGTCCCTAAATGTTTTATCTTTCCTGTCTCTGGAACTTTTATCTAGAGATGCTATTTTTGAAACTAATGGCAAGTACTGAGCTTAGGAGATTTTAAAACCTCTCATTTTTCTATAAATCAGCCTCTTCTACATTTACCTTTTTTTTTAATCCCACCACATCCAGCAGATCAGATGTGAGAATTATTTTGGAGTGGAATGGGATATAGTGTCAGTCTAGTGGCTGCTGAAGATGAATAGTCTCTAAATAAGTAATAAAGCTGAAGTGGCTGTAACTCGCTCTGAGGAGTTTGTTTATTGATACTTTCTGCCACTTGAACTTAGATTTTGCTGCCATCAAGTTGAAATGGGCATTGCCATTGGTTTTTATTTCTTTGATCTTTGTTTCTGGGGGGAGGAAGTGGGGGTTAATTGTGGGGTTTGGGTTTTCTGATTGGTCCTTTAGAAGCGGCATGAGCATTATCCTGACAGGGCAGTTATTTCTTATTACAATGTACTCCAAGGCAAGGGTAGAAATTACAGTTTAAGGGAGGTTATTATACTTTACTGCATCATCTAGAAGTTTGCTAAGCAAAATATTTGTTTTTAAAGAATTCCATTTGGGTTTCTGCAGTGCTGAACCAATGACAAATCATAACTGGTCTTTTGTGTGCAAAAATATTTTTCATGCCTTCCATTTTTTGTGGAGTTTATACCGATTTGTCTCCTTCTCCAGATACTAGTAATAATTAGTTTTAAAGCTTTATGTGAAACTGAATACAGCCATGGCTTCCATTTTTGATCCATTTCATAAGCAGTGCCCTCTTTTATAGTGAGTTGAACAAAAACATGTGAATGTATCTGTGAAAACTTCAGCGAAGCTGTGGCTGCCCCTGGATCCCTGGCAGTGCCCAAGGCCAGGCTGGACATTGGGGCTGGGAGCAGCCTGGGACAGTGGGAGGTGTCCCTGCCATGGCAGGGGTGGCACTGGGTGGGCTTTGAGGTCCCTTCCAACCCAAACCATTTGGGATTCTGGGATTCCGGGCTGGTGCCGTCTCCTTTGTGTGTCCCTGGGAGCTGGGCTCAGCCTGGCCCTGGGCTCCTCTTCCCTCTCCCTCGGTGGCTTTTCCCTTCTCCAGGACCTGGGAGAGTGGTCAGGCTTGTGGTGCTGTGTCAGGTGTGCAGTGGGAAGGGGGAATCTGGATTTGGACAGCCCGTAAGGTCTCTGTGTCCTGGGGTTTATTTAGGAACCTCACGAGATCAGAGCTTTTACCTGACTGGATTCTCTCACACACTCGGCCCTGTGAGCCACCTTCAGCCCAGCCTCTTTATCATCTCCCACCTTTCCTGGCAAAGCCAGAGGCTTCTGGGGAGAGTTTAAGAGTTCACTTTCCCACCTTCATGCACAATTCCACTGTGTCACCCTCCCAAGGACCTCAGGCTGCTGCGTCTCCAAATGTCCTGACAGCTGCAGGGGTCTCACGGCGCTGCTTTTTCCCTGTGCTCACTCCTGACGGAGCACATTACACATGTGGCCATAGCTGATTAGCTGGGGGATGATTCTTCTCACACCACTGGTTTTCCAGCCCTGCAGCAAATTGTCCCTTTTAGAGTCATATGATTCCTTTGCATTAGCAGGCCAATCCCAGGCCGATTCCAGCCGGGTTAATGGAGCATGGGAACACTTCTCCAAGTGCTTGGCTGACACAAGGGGAGGATGGATGGTGCTGGCAGGAACCACTGTTGCTGCAAGAGAAGCTCAGTGTGTCCCTGCTCTTTCCTTTCCTGCTGTCCTCAGCTGGGACAGCAGGGAGCTGTTCCTCAGTGCTGGAGCACTCGGGTGTGCTCCGGGCTGAGCATTAAAAATCCAGGTGGCTTTTGGCTTTCGTCACTGAACCTGAGAGTTTTGGAGGTACTGCCTTCCATTTTCAGCTCCAGGTTTGTGTATCTGCTGTGGTTTCCAGCTGTTGATGCTTCCAGGCACTGCACGGGCCAGGGCTGACAGCACAAGGAGCAGCGCAGGTCAGGGCATGGGAATGTCCCTCTTTATCCATGGAAAAGGTGCTCAGGCCTTGGCAAGGGCTGCCCAGGGAGCTTTGGAGGTGTCCCAGGAAGGGCTGGAGGTGGCACTCAGTGCTCTGGGCTGGGGACAAGGTGGGAATCGGGCACAGGGTGGGCTCCATGGGCTGGGAGGGCTTTTCCAGCCTCAGGGATCCTGGGATTCTGTAATTAAGCAGTAATGAGACTCTCCTTGGTGCTCTGGACTTCCAATGTGAATTAGACTGGGAAGAATTGAGTGCAGTTGTGTGCAGCGTGGGCTTCAGGAGAGCCTTTGCCTCTTCCTCCCCCCAGGTTTAGTTCTTGGGAAAAGGAATATTTTGGAAAGATGGGATCGTCTGGACCTGAAACAGAGCTCATGTTTCCCGTGGCACTTATGGAAAATCTTGAAATCTGAGACTGCCAAACAAAACTGCTGGAGCTGAGAACTCAGCAGTGGTAGAGGATCAGTCTCTGTCCTCTGTGGAGGTTGCTGTGTACGATAAAAAGTTAAATATGGTTTCTTGGTCCTCATTCCGGCTATCCAGGAATTATTTTACCGAAGGGCAGAGTGGATTTTGCTTGTGGTCTCACCATGAGCACACACCCAGCCAGGAATGACACACTGACCGTGGTAATCAGACATGATGGGCCTGTTTGCTGTGAGTTCTGCTGAAGAGTGTAATTTCAGGCACAGTTTATAGCAGTCAGGACAGTTGAAATCTAATGGCTATGTGGGAAATGTCGGAATTCAGCAGTCAAACAGTCAAATTCCAGAAGCCTTCTGGCACCACTAAATTCTGATCAGGCAGAAGGGAGATCACCACCTGAAATGTTCAGGTGAAAGGCACTGCCTGACTGTGCAGGCACTGGTGTTGAAATACCCACAAAAATACAGAGGGGTCACTCTTTGTGCCTTCTGTGCTGCTGAAGTGATGTCTGTGCCCATCCGCAGCAAAACCAGATGGGCAAAGGTTTCAACATTGACTTTTGGTGTTTTCCCACTGTCTCAGAGGTGAGGATGAGCTCCAGGTCTCATCAAACCTCAATTTTTGCATGTATGAAATTCTTTAGTGATTCCTCGATTATCAAACAAGGAGCAACCAACAGAGAGTGGAAGAGACCTTGAGGGATTTCTACAGAATAGAGGAAAACTGAGGAGGCTCAGTGACTGCAGGGTCTCCAGCAGGCCCTTCAGAGAACAACTCCCAGCTAAGCAGACCTTAAAAGACAGGATCCAGTAGTCCTTTTATTTAAATGCTTTCACACAGTGTTGTATCGCTTTTATTAGGCTACTCCATAAAAAGTTCTATGCCATATAATGGCAGTAAAATAAAATGTGAGGGCTTGAAAGATTCTGCCACATTGTGTTGGCTGTGACTCGTCTCTCACCAGATCATTGGTATTCACCCGTGTCTCAACCCTCAGTTTTGTACTTTGTAATAATAAAATCTTGAAATATGGCTTCATTTTGGAGAGAATATAATAACTTTGTGAGAATTACTTAGTGAAAAATATGTTCTGTCATTCAAGATGGATCGTTTATAGAATTAATCCAACTTCCAGAGTTTTCACTGATGTATTTACATAGGAGAAATGTTCTCCATGGTCAGGATCCCGGGATGGCAGAGGCTGCAGGGAGCGCAGCGGGCACCTGGTGTCCCCTCGGTGCCCCAGCAGGGCCACCCCCGAGCCCAGGGCCCAGCACTGAGTGCACCCAGCTCTGGAACAGCCCCGGGGAGCAGAGCCCACGGCCTCTCTGGGCACTCTGCTCAGGGCAGAACTTCCTTCAGTCCTCTCTGCTGAGGTCCCTAAGGAAGGTACAGCACCACAGCAAGGAGAGGAATGAAATCTCTACTCTCCTTTTTCCAACCCTAAGGTAGATGCATGTGCTGCTGCAGGGCAAGAGGTGGCACTTAGGATAGAACACCGGGGTCCAGTGGCTCTTTCTTACAGCCAGAAACACAAAAAATCATTGTCTCTACTTGCAGTTCCCCTCCCATCTGCTCCCTGCGGGGTTTTCCTCCCGAGTTCCTCAAAGGAAAATCCATGAAGGCTCCCTGCAGGGCACGTGCTGAGGCTGTCACCACAACCTCAGGCCAGTTTCCTGTGTGACCAAGATCGCTCACAGGAGCCTTCGAGGCCTGGAAGGGTGGGGAAAAGGCTCTGCAGATATGCTTGAACAAACTCGAGTCACTTAAATCACCGTGCGTTTAACGTAATTGTTCCTGAAGGCTGTGAAAACCTGGAATTATTTCACATCAAGTTGCCTCATTATGGAGGTTATTGGTGGTGCCACGTTTAATTTGCTGGAAATGAAGTGCTGTGAGAAGAGATGCAATTTTCACAGTCATGGAATCTTGTTTTGCAGCACGGATATATAAACACACTTTTAAAACTGGGGTGCATTTATTGATTAATAGTCTCAGAAACTTCTGGATCCAGTGGAAACCTCTTATGGGAACTCACTTTGTGGGGTTTTCAATGGAGAGGTCCCACAAGTGCATGCTTTTAGTTCTAATTACAGTGATTTTCAACATCTTACTTAAAAATATACAAATGGAAATAGAAACTGGAGCCCTGTGGTTCCTCGGTGATATCAAAGCTTTTGTAAAGCTGCTTGTGACACCCTGGGAATGTGAGCAGAGAACAAACATGAAGTTGTAAAGACACCTCCAAATGTGAAATAGTTGAAGGAAAACATTAACTGGTTGGAAACCCCTTTCTTCACACCCTTAAGTGATAATAGTTAAATATATTCAATTTTTTTGCTGGCTGTAAAACGTCTGCTGTCCGAGGAGGTTTGTCCTTGGCAGAGATCCCACCTGACCTCCGTCCACCTCAAGTTCAGCAGGGAAAATTTAGGTTGGATTTTGGGCAGGAATTGTTCCCTGGGAGGGGGGGCAGGCCCTGGCACAGGGTGCCCAGAGCAGCTGTGGCTGCCCCTGGATCCCTGGCAGTGCCCAGGGCCAGGCTGGATGGGGTTTGGAGCAGCCTGGGACAGTGGGAGGTGTCCCTGCCCATAAGAGGAGGTGGAATGAGATGAGCTTTGAGGTCCGTCCCAACCCAAACCATTCCGTGTATGATTTTTATAGCTGGGGCAGCCACAGTTGTGTGGCAGGTGATGGAGTACCAGCAGGAAGGTTGCTGAGGGTTCACATGCTCCATAATTCCGAGCTATCTTTCCCATGCAGACGTTTGCCCTGCGAGATACTGACAATTTTATGGCGTTTCTTGCAACCCCTGTGAGTGAGTTACGGGTTCATTTCTGCAGGGGAGAATGAACAACATTAATGGGACTTTGGAGAGCAGTTTGAGTTGCAGAATGATGTATCCTTATCTTTTGAAGTTCTCCTGTACCAATCTTTGGAGCAGATATGAAATCATTCAAATGGTGCTTTATGACCTCCCTTTGGGAAAACAAATGTCCGTAAACATCGCTCTCTTTTGATGCCCCAAGAAGTAGCTCCTGCCTTTATATACTGATTATAGCCACGGTACTTACACATCCTGCTGTCTTCCCCTTTTATCTTCTTATTTTTACCCCAGCTCTTGCACATTATTTTGGTTCAGATCAGTAAAAGCTTTCACATTCACAGCAGAAGCTGGGTGTGGAAAATATGTCCCAAAGGAAACCTAGGGATCTTGGGAGTAGGTAGGTGCTGATATGACTTATTTCCACTTGTAGGCCACTGATGAGAATTAAATTGGGGTCAGCCCTGGGCACAAAGGTTTATTTGAGAGTGTTGGTGTGGAGATGAGGTACAATTAATGAGTGACCTCGGGGTGCTGCAGCCGAGCACATCCCATTGTTCCTCACTGAAAGCTGCTCCAGAGGGAGAGGAAAACTGCTTCAAAGGATGCTGCCAACAGTGCCACGGGGTGGGGGGACACTGCTGGGGTCTGGCACCCTGAAAATGACCGTGGGGCATCTTGGACTTGTTTGTTTTCTCCTTGAGCTCCCAGTTTCTGGAATCTTTCCCCCCGGGTACTGTAATTTAGCCCTAAGTGGTTCCCTGTCTCACTCCCGCCTCCATGGGTTAATTCCTGCTTTATAGCCTTTGGGGAAAGGAAAGGAAAGGCTTTCTCACACACTTTTTTTAGTCCTGGATAGATTTGTTGTGTGTTATTCTCATGGGCTGTGAAAGAGGAGGTGCAAAGCATTGCATGGGAGCACCTGGCAGGTTTCTGGGTTCCATCGTGTATTTGCCAACTGTGGGTCACTGTAATTTCAGGAGAAATTATTTTTTAAATTTAAAACATAGGTTTTTGTTCTTCATATAGAGATTGTTTAGTGCAGATCACGTTATTGTTATTAACAGTTCAGCGTTAACCCTCGAGGATGGGTGAAGCTTCTTCCCACACAAACTGTTAAATCCATGGAGAAATGACTTGGAATGCCACAGGGTAGGCACCCAAAGGCTATATTCTCCAAATCCTGGTATTTAATCATCAGTTGGTGGTCCTTGCCTCCCACATGTTGCTTGGGAAATGTTCTCATGAATTCAGTCTGAAGGAAATCCAGTGTTTTGAGATTTGAGGCTTTAAAAATCAGGCTGGCTTTGGGGTGGTAGAAGGCTGGTAGGTGTCATCAGGCTCACACTGCTGTAGTATACTTTGGGCTTCTTGATCTTTGGGATTTTTTTTTCCCAAAATTCACAGTATTTCTCTGTTAGACCTTTGCAAAGAACACATCTTGCCAGCTGGGATGATCTGCATGGCAGTTTTTCCCATTTCACTGCCCCTGCTGTTTATGCAGGGATGTAATTTCGGTTGTCATTTGACACCGGCTCGTTTTTCCGTCACTGGGAAGGTTCTGGTGAGGGGAGGTTTGCTCTCCACCTCTGCTTGATGAACAATACAATATTCAGATGCTGTGTGGACCCCGCATTTCAATTTGGCTCATCACTGGATGAAATATGGAAAATGTTCAGTGCTGTGCAATCAAATAATTCAAACTCTGCCAAGGCGAGGAGGTGAGGGGTGGGAGTGCTGAGTTTCAAAAGCAAACCCTGAATTCTGCACAGTCTTTGCTAGGTTCTAAAGTAGTTTTGGGAAAAGACTGAGGAAATGTAGGCCTGTGTTGAAGAGGAAACCTGGAGAATTTGGAGAACCAAGATAGAGAAGCCCTTGGTGTGGGGTGCATGGAGGAGTTGGAATGCCACAAGTTGGAAGGGTCTCAGGAGGGATTCATGTAGAGGGTTTGTGAGGGTGAGTTGTTGTCCTGGTTCCTTCCTGCTGTGTTTGGATAGCAGAGCATGGAAAACTGAGAGCCTTGACTTGGGGTGAGCACGACCCAGCACCAACCACAGCATCAGTGCCCTAGAGATGGAATTCTCATCCTAAATCCCACCCCGCAGCTCCTGGGAGGAAAAATAACTCAGTCCCAGCCAAAGCCAGGGCTTCTGGGGGAGCAGGAATTTGCTTTGTTTTCATTGGTCTTCAAAGGGGTGGAACAGGATCAGACGTGGAGGAGACACAAGGGAAATTCGTGGGAGTGTGTTGGACTGGGATACTTGGATGTGTCCATAATCAAAGGAATGCAGGAGCTGAGAGGGAACAGACGAGTAACTTTTTTTGGTGTAGGAAGGACACTTGTAACAGTCACATTTTTCAGAGCCTCCCCATTTCTCTTTAGTGATTCCCACACCATTCCCTATAGGCAGGTGGGATTTGTGCCCCCAGCACTTGGCATTCTGATGACATCAGTGGTTTTATCACTTGTTTCGTTTTTCTCCTTGTTGTTTGGATTCTGAAGTTTCTTCATCATTTCCTGTCCTCTACAGAACATTATTGTTATGCAGAGGAGAAAAACCTAAGTTTTATTCAAGGGTTTTTTGCTCGTCTGAGGTTTGTGTTAAAAAAAAAAAAATAAGTGGGTTTGGATTTTTTGAGTGTGATTTTCTTATTGCAGCCTCTTCCAATTAAGAATTTCTTGATAAGAAATAGATTAATAGAAGAGCTCTCAGGATATGAGAATGAAATGAGTTGTTTGTTTTAGGCTTGTAATTATTGTCGGCGATGGTTTTAGAGTTGTAACTGATTTGTAAGCTTTAATAATCATAACACGCCATCACACCTTGCAGCATTCCATGGATAAATCCATCTCTGCTTCTGGCTTGGAGTATCAGCACATTTAGCGTGCTTGTGTTTTCCACGGTTTAATTAAAACTTTTAATTACCACAATTTCAAATTGCCCGTTCCGGCAGCCTGCGGATAGATAGAATGGGAATCAAGTTGTCTTGGGAGAATGCTGGAATTTACAGTGGAACCTGTGGAACCACACACAGTTTGGGTGGTTTTTTTGGGCATTTGAAAGCCTTCCTCCTTCATCAGTTACAGGCATTTCGTAAAATTGCTTTCTCTGGCACGTGGGCAATGAGAATTCTGTGTCCCTGACAAACAAAATGAGTATTTTTCCCTCAGAATTAGCGAGGAGAGGCAGCGGGAATGACTCCCTGTCCACAATGCATTCACTCAGAGCAGAACAAATGGTGCGAGATCCCCGCTGTCTGCTCGGGTTCCAATTTCACTACATGATGACTTAAAAGGGGGGAAAAAATCACGGAATGTTATTTTGCTGTATTTGAGATGTGGGAGGAATTTTAAGTTCTTTTACATCGAGACCACTTTGGCTTAGTAAATACGCAGCTGAATATTCCATTTCAAATAGAGACAAGAATAATATATTTTGGCATGTAATATAAAATAATAATATTGTAACATAATTCTATGATATAACACAGCAAATAATTCAGCTGGGAGGCTGCAGGGGCTAAGGGTGGAACTGAAATCCTGGACAGAATTTCAAAACCATCAAGAAAAGATGCCCCTTATTGGGGAGAACAAATATCTTGAACTGTGGTCTCAAGAATGGAAACACCAAAATCATCCAGATTAAAGGCATTTTGACTTTTTTAATTAAAATGCTCATGGCACTCAAATGTCCACAGAAATTAATGCTATTACAAAACCTCAGTAGCTTTAAAATTAATTATTCCTTGCTGGCAGCAAAGGCTTAGAGTCACCTGTGATTTGGTGAAAGAGACACTTGAGAGGAAAATTGTCTTTTTTTTTTTGCTTTTCTACTTATTGTGGCTTCAGTGAAAGCCACGTTTTTAACATTATAATCAAAAGTCCTTAAATCATCACCCCTCAGCCTGCTGAAAGCAGCGGGGTTGTTCATTGGGCAGTGCTGTCAGAAAGTTACCAAAAAAATAGTTAACACTGGCCATTCAGATTCTGGACTTTTGAACAATTTCCTGCGGGGTTGAACCAGAGCTTCTGGATATTGGGGTTTTCTGCTTTTTCTTTGCTTATGGCTGAGGCGGGTGGTGGATGTGGAGCTAACAAAGGGGTGAATTTTAATGTTCTCCTGCTTTTTGTCCTGCAAAGCCTGTTCCCAGGCTTGAGTGATGCCTCAGGTTTTACCTTTGATGTTTCTCAAACCCTGCACTGCCTGGGGTGTGACTCTGAAGTTCCCTGGGGCCTGTGAGCTGCTGCTCTCTCAGGCTGCTCAGACATCACAAACCTCTCTGGCTTTGCTCTCCAAGGACACCAGGCCCCAAAATGTGTCAACCAAAAGCCTCTGAAGGGGGGTGAACTTGGGGTAATTACATCATGAACTGAGGTTATAATTGGAGAATTAACCCTGATATGCAAATGGACCAAACTTATCAAAGTGTGAAGAACCCGTGACCCGGGGCCCATCTTGGGTGGAGCCTTTGGCCTGCCCAGGGTGCGCCTTTGAAGGCCTTCAAATAAATACCTGCTTTTATTCCCTTATTCCTGTCTAGTTTTTGTTTTAGGTGGCCTCTCAGGCATCAGTTTTTTGGCACTCCAGAAGGGACAAGGAGGCTTCTGGAAATCCTCTGGACTGAGAAAGATCCAGCTCAGCTCCCTCACCCCTTGCTGGCACTCTGGGGGCAGCAGTTGCCCCAGTCCAGGAGGAAGTTCCAATGGGAAGTTCCCCAGTTATGTTACCAATATCTACTTCCTTTTATTTTGGGAAGACTCTGTGATTCAGCTGATGAAATATTTTTCTCTGAATTTGATTTCACTGCTTGTTTTGTTCAGTATGAGGGAAAAGGTCTGCACAAGGGTCATGGAACTCCATCATTTAATTTAGGCAAGGATGGGATCAGAGGATCTGGTTTGCAGAGGATAAATATGAAAAAATGTTGTATATTATATGCTGGATATAAAATACTGGCTATAAAATAGTAGATAAATTATAGGGATAGTATTTAACGTTGAAGTAGTGAGAGCATGATGTTTGCTAGCAATAAAGGATTCATTGGAAGGTAATAGGGTACCAACAGCTGGATCATAAAACAGTTTCCCCCAATGTGGCATTAGAAGAAATTACACTCCTCATGGATGGCAGAGAAATCCTGCTGCACACAAATGGGATCAGTCAAAGGGGGATGCATGAAAGGCATCGAATTAGGATGGAAATATGCTTTGCTGAACATCTAATTGCTACATTAAAAAAAAAAAAAAAAGGCATTTATTCTGGGAATGTTCTGACTCCAGATACAGCCAGAATCAAGGAGAGAAAATTGCAGCCTTGGAATTCCTCTGAGCTGACTCTGCCCTGGTTTGTCATGGAATCCCAGACTGATTTGGGTTGAAAGGGACCTTAAATCCCATCCCATACCACCCCTGCCATGGCAGGGACACCTCCCACTGTCCCAGACTGCTCCCAGCCCCAATGTCCAGCCTGGCCCTGGGCACTGCCAGGGATCCAGGGGCAGCCACAGCTGCTCTGGGCACCCTGTGCCAGGGCCTGCCCACCCTCCCAGGGAACAATTCCTTCCCAAAATCCCACCCAGCCCTGCCCTCGGGCACTGGGAATCCATTCCCTGTGTCCTGTCCCTCCAGCCCTTGTCAAGAGTCTCTCTCCATCTTTCTTGTCGGCCCCTCAGGTCCTGGAAGGTCACGGTTAGGTCACCCCGAAGCTTCTCCTCTCCAGGCTGAAGAATCCTAATTTTCCCAGCCTTTTCTCATAGCACAAGTCCTCCACCTTCCACAGGCTTTAGTCTTGAATTTAAAGAAAAAAACTTCAAATTTTCTCATATAGTTTTCTTGTTAAAATTGCTTTTTCTCATCCCTTGATCCACTCGGACTTGCAATTTCTTTTCCTGGATGGCTTCCTGCTTATATTACTTAATTATAAAATAAATGGTATTTTATTTAGAAAATTTCAGGCATATTAACAATGAAGGCAATCACGAATCCTGTAATGGAGTGCCCATCCCTGGAGGGGTTCCAGGAAGGGCTGGAGGTGGCACTCAGTGCTCTGGGCTGGGGACAAGGTGGGCATCGGGCACAGGGTGGGCTCCGTGGGCTGGGAGGGCTTTTCCAGCCTCACTAATCCTACAATTCTATACTGAATGGGCAGAAAGACTGGGAAAATCTGTCTAAGGGCTTCTTGTGGACCTTTTTTGTCAAATGCCATGGACTGAGGCAGGTTTCTCTTCCTAGGAATGAAGTGCAAGGAAGGAGCACAAAACTGCCTGGAAACAAATCCCTTTCCTTTGTACAATTTGCTCTGTGGAGCACAAGCAAAGAAGCAGAAAAGCACAGTAATTAGAATCCTTGTCTTGTAATGGATATTACAATTACAAACGGATAATTTCCCCGATTTTCCTCTTCCTCACCAGCCTGGAATTGTGTGTGAGCAGAACCAAGTGCTTGGTGTTTGAGGCTGGGTTCTGTCCTCCTGGCCTGCTCAGAGGTGAGCACAGCACACCCTGGGCCACGGGGGACCTCTGAGAGGGGCAGGGATGGAGAGCTGAGTGGGAAAAACTGAATCCTTTGCTTGGTAGGGATGCAGAAGCTCCACATCCTCCTGCTGCCAGGACCTCCAGGCACACTCCAGCAGTGGTTCCTCCTCTCTGTGGTGTCCTCTGGGTGACACTCTGCTGTCTCTCTGATTTTCTGACTCTCTGCAGACGTGGCAAGATGCTCGTTCAGCTGTCAGCAGCACCATGAGTGGTTTTCAGTTCATCCGGGTTGGCAAGAGATGCCTCTTTGGTCTCTTGAACCCCTGGAAATGACAGCAAAAGGAGATTTGAGAAGTGAATGTGTCTGGAGAGGATTTTGTGCAGCAGGACAGGGTTTTTATTCGGGCACTTGATCTTTTCCTGCCTTCTTCCCAGGAATTTCTGTGGGTGGGAGTTGTGCCTGCTGTGCGTGTAAGGATTGCTGTGTCTGTTTCTTTAGGATGGCTGGATCTGTGCATTTTAGGGATAGATGGGACTGCTGGGAGGCTGCCTTTGCTTTTGTTTAACCGAGTGAACCCTGTATTTTTTTGGCCAGCTGATATGTAGAATCACAGAGCCCTTAAGGTTGGAAAGGACCTCTAAGGTCCTAAAACCCAAACATAAACCCAGCATCACCCTGTTCACCCCTAAACCATGGCCCCAAGTGCCACATCCACCTGCTTTTTAAACCCTTCCAGGGATGGGCACTCCACCATTGCCCTGGGGAGTCCCTTCCAAAGTCTGAGCACCCTTTCCATGGAGAAATTCCTGCTGCTGCCCACCCTGAGCCTCCCCTGGCCCAGCCTGAGGCCGTTTCCCCGTGTCCTGTCCCTGTTCCCTGGGAGCAGAGCCCGACCCCCCCGGCTGCCCCTCCTGTCAGGGACTTGTGCAGAGCCACAAGGGCCCCCTGAGCCTCCTTTTCTCCAGCCTGAGCCCCTTCCCAGCTCCCCCAGCTCTCCTGGGGCTGCTGGACGTGCTCACATGAAGATAATCGTACATGACATTATACAACACGGCTTTAGCTCTTTCTCTCCAGTTCTCTACTTTGCGTTTCTGCATTGCAGCACATTCTTCAGTCAGGGAACATGGATAGAAATTATCCTTCCCTCTTGGCATGCAGATGTGAATCCACGGGCAAGGGAACTGATGGGAGAGGAGTTTGGGTTGCTTTTACTTTTAGTGACTTATTTAGTATCACTCCAATTAATTGTGCAATGTTACGACCTTTAAGTCTTTAGTTCTCCTTGTCTTTAAATCGCATTAAAACCCTTGATGGCAGCATTTGGCTGCAGAAACATCTCCCCCAAATCCACATCCCACTGGTGGGCCCAGGACCTCGCTGCTCCCTTTGGATTTGCTGCCTGTGTGAAGATCAATGTCCCAAAGCTGCCAGCGGCTCTGGCTGAGCAATGCCCTGACTTCTGCCTTGTGCCCCTGGGCTTTGAAGGTGTCCCCAGCCTGAGGAGGGGTCACGGAGCCCCACATAAACCCCCGTGTCCCAAAGAGCTCTGCTTTGTGTGATCCCTGTTCAAACAGACTCCTGGCCTCTCGCTGGCAGGATATTCACTCTCCTGGGATAAAGTGGTGGAGATTTGTCTGAGCCAGGAGAGAATGGACCGAATGGCAGAGAGGGATTAAATGGTTCTGTTGATGCCAAGGGTATTCCTTGTGGACAACACAGCAGCGCAGAATGAGTCTTTTTTTTTATTTCCAGGGCTGTGTTTTAATCCCTTCCAACCCTGTTCCTTCCCATAAAGTACAGCAGAAAAAGCATTAATGAGCAGTGTGACACAAAGCAACTGTGGTTGTGAACCCCAAAATGCCATCAGATTTCGGTTTATCAGTGAATTAAGAATCAGCTCTGGTGATGTTAAATACCATTCAGGGATTGTTGAGCCCCCGAGGGGCTGAGGGCCATTAGGAGAAAGAAATGTGATGCTGGATGTGCTGCACTTTTGTTAGTTACGTGAAATTTAAGAGATTAAGCAGAGAAAAGACTTTGTCACAGCAGGAGGTGCTCCCGAAGGGTGGGATCACAGATAATCCCCTCGTGCTAAAGCTGTAGATCCCAGCTACAGAAGCAATCAAAGCAAAGCCGGGACAGCCTGCAGAAACCTGCCCGAAAGGCTCTCCGGGTGCTACAGAGGCACTTTCAAAGTTGATAGGACAAGATCAATTCCCTCTTTCTCTGAACACTGCGTGTTGGATGTTGGGCCTCCTCTGATGCTGCCAGGAGCTCCGTCCCGGGCGGAAATCTCTGAGATGTCACCTTCTTTAGCAGCTGTGTTTAAACCCAAATGGATAAATAAAACCCTTCTTTGAACGGGGTTGGTGTGCTTGAGGAATGCCAGTTTTTTGAATTCTTATTTTATTCGTTGCCAGTAGCAGGATTATTTTATTTTTAGCCAGGTGGCAGCTCTGAGGGATATTTTTCAGGCACGAGTATCTACTGACCAGGGATAAAGAGGGAAAATACAAGTGAATTACACTTATAAGTTGCAAATGAGAGTGTTATTCCGAACTGCCTTTTGGCCACTGTCAGGGAATCAGAGCAAGAATGTCTGTGAGGGGTTCAATTTTTAGCCTTTCCCCTGGGGCTGGGGCTGCAGCTCCATCCGAGCTGCCACTCTCTGGAGCCTGGCACTGCTGGCCATGAGGTGGGGCAGGATTCCCCCTCGGATGCCTTCCCTGAGGTGAGGGAAGCATTGGCAGCAGCGGTGACTTTGGGGCTGGCAGAGCCACTTCCACGCTCACAGGGGCATTTCCCAGCCTCTCCCCGCTTTCTCTCCGCTGTGAGGATGCCCTCAGGCTGTTTGGATCCGGCTGTCTGGGATTTCTCGGTGAAGGGAAGCCCTGCTCTCTGTGCCTTGCATCGGGGTGTGTGGGTGGCTGTGCTCCTGTGATAGCTCCGGGTACTCAGCACAACGCTGCAATTTCGGAGAGGAAAGATTAGGGAAAGATTTTTTTTCTCTTGCCTTTCAGTTGTGAGGGCTCCTCCTGACAGCCAGGAGCCCTTCCAGACATTAGGCTGTTATCTTCCTTGAGCTGTGACTTTTATTTTTCCGGTGATATGCAAGCCATGACGTGATGAAATGCAGAACCACAGTCGGGCTTTTACAGAGACAGATTTTTGAAGCTCGAAACACTTGCAAGCTCATTTTTAAGATTCGCCTTCACCAGTGAATTGTCACAGCAAAAAAATGACTAGTTTAGTACTAAATGAGGGAGAGGAGAGGTACAATTCTATGGGAGTGCTGCTGTACATCCCAAATTTAAATAGCTGGTGGTGATGATGGCAAGTCCTAGAGTGTTCCTAAATGATTGCCATGCTGGAGATGAGTGATCCAGCACTGGGTGGCCGCATGTGAGGGTAGTGTCAGGTTGTTCTTTGGAAACCACCTACTGCGTGGTGCCTTCCTCCCCAGCCTCTGCTGTGCTCCTCATATGTCGTGGATTTCTCCTCACTCCCTTCGTGGATTTCCTTGCTTCTCTTTTCATTTCTCAGCCTTTAAAGACTCCCTGGAGTCTTTGTTTAGGACTTTTGAGGCCATGCTGAGAAAGCCCAGAGCACTGAGTGCCACCTCCAGCCCTTCCTGGGACACCTCCAGGGATGGGCACTCCAAAGCTCCCTGGGCAGCCCCTGCCAAGGCCTGAGCACCCTTTCCATGGAGAAATTCCTGCTGCTGCCCACCCTGAGCCTCCCCTGGCCCAGCCTGAGGCCGTTTCCCCGTGTCCTGTCCCTGTTCCCTGGGAGCAGAGCCCGACCCCCCCGGCTGCCCCCTCCTGTCAGGGACTTGTGCAGAGCCACAAGGGCCCCCCTGAGCCTCCTTTTCTCCAGCCTGAGCCCCTTCCCAGCTCCCTCAGCTCTCCTGGGGCTCCAGCCCCTTCCCAGCCCCGTTCCCTGCCCTGGACACGCTCCAGCCCCTCCAGGGCTCTCTGCCCAGAACTGGGCACGGCCCTCGAGGTCCCTCAGCAGGCCCAGCACCTTTTTGCTACAAGCCAGAACGCTAATTGCTTTTGAAGCAAAACTTCATTAATTGCTCATTTGGCAAAACGCACAATAAACCCCAAAAATAGTAGGTTTAAGAGGAGAAAGAGTCCTGGGGAAAAAAGTCAGCTCAGTAACGCCTTAAGTATAAAACTCATTGTATTTGGAGATGTGAGGAGGTTGCAGTTTAGAGGCCTCCAGGTAACTCCAGTCTCAACCTTGTTTTTGGTGAATGATCAACAACAAAAAAAGGCTCTGAAAAAGCTTTTGCTTTCAAGAATTTGTGTGTGGTTTCTCTTAAGGCATGGCTGCAGTAAAGCCCTGGGAACTGCACAAGCACAGTAAAGGGACAAATGATACAGAGGTGCTTCTGTTCAGGCATAAAACTTTATCTCTGCAAGCACCTGGGGGACAGGGAAAATCTGGAATGAGGATCAGCACCAAGCTATCACCCTATCACCTCTTAAATATGGGAGATGCTGCCCTGAAGTCATATCCCCTCAGGCACCTCAGAGTCCTTCTGCGAGCCTTTAGAGCTCAACAGTTCCTCTTTCTTCCAAAAACTGTGGTTCTTTTGCACCGTCTCTGCCAGTCTGTCAGAACACATCCATTTATCACAAAACAATCAGAGTCGGACGAAGCAACCTTTGGGATTTTGGAGTGTGAATGCTTCCCCACTCTGTTTGGTAAAATATTTATCTTAAGGCGTTTTTGAAGTTTAGTTTTGCTCCCAGGTAATTGTAAAACGCACGGCACTGCTCTTCCAAAGGATGAAGTATTGAATAGTATAGTTTATAAATATTTTATTAAATGCTTCCCCTCACTGTGAGGAGCATTGGAAATACAACCAGAGTTACTTCACTACTTTCAGGAGATAATGCAAAGGTCCAAGGAGGAATAGATAAAGTTAGAAAAATAATTAGTGAGATGATTGTTATTCAAGTCACCAGACTAAGAAATTCACCCTGAAGCATCTGCAGAGTGGCCAGAACAGTCTGAACTGCTACCTGTGACCTACCCGGGTGCAGGAGAGGTCCCAGAGGTCTGACAAACGAAATTCCATTGCATAAATCATTGGTTTAGTAGATTTGTGATTTGTTTCCAATACAGTTGTTCTTTTAAAAATTCAGAAGTGAGCATCAGAATTGTGATGTGGGGTAAGTCTCCACAAATGTGGTCATGGCTGAGTGGGAGCTTGGTGTCTCCCATGCCTGCTGCCACACAGGGAGGTGTTTTCAAGCCTGTCCCGAGCTTGTGGCAAACATTAAACAACAATTGTTACGTTTAATTTTCATTTTTCTTCATTGAATTGTAAGATTTCATAGATTAGAACCAGAAAGTCATAGACAGAACGGCTTGACAAAGGTGTGGAGATATTTCAGCAAGGACAGAGTTACGATTTTAAATGATGTTGACGCAGGAAGAAATGATCTGAAATAATTATTGTAGTCACCGTGAGTGCTTGGCAATGCCAAACAGAGAAGAAATGGCTGTGCATAACTGACAGGGCTGAGAAAGGCCTCGGGAGGGGTCACAGAGTGAGTGGCATCGTGTGAGGAGCTCAGAATGGGCTGGATTTGGGGTGTTCTGCCTGAGGGGTGCAGCCAAGGCCGGGACATGTGGAGGGACAGAAGCTCCAAACGGGGGGAAAAGGGGTTGTGGGCAAGCTGTGAATTCTTCCTCCTACCACAGGGAGTAGGGTGGGCACATTTGCAGTGAAATTATCCAGGAGCAGGTTTCAGGGGAGCCAGTGGGTGCTGTCCCACAGCGTGGGCAGTGCTCAGGGCTCTGCCTCGGAGCGTGGGGAGAGCTCAGAGCCCTTCCAGGGCCTGAAGGGGCTCCAGGAGAGCTGGAGAGGGACTGGGGACAAGGGCTGGAGGGACAGGACACAGGGAATGGCTTCCCACTGCCAGAGGGCAGGGCTGGGTGGGATATTGGGAAGGAATTGTTCCCTGGGAGGGTGGGCAGGCCCTGGCACAGGGTGCCCAGAGCAGCTGTGGCTGCCCCTGGATCCCTGGCAGTGCCCAAGGCCCGGCTGGACATTGGGGCTGGGAGCAGCCTGGGACAGTGGGAGGTGGCCCTGCCGTGGCAGGGGTGGCACTGGGTGGGCTTTGAGGTCCCTTCCAAAATTGAGGATGGAAGGAAATCTGCTCTGGGCTGTGAAACACAGGCACGTTCTGCCAGCAGCGTGGTCACCTCTGGATTCCACATCCCAGCAAAAGAATTCCACATTCCACGCCCAAAAATCCGCACTGCTAAGGCTACAGTTGCTTTGCCCAGAGAATTCCCAGTCCCTCAGGCGTAGAGGCGAGGGAGAGGGACGAAATGAATTGCACTGCCAGGAGAACAGAGTTTCCTCCTTGCTTTACTCAGAGATTAATGCCCATTGTCAGCAGCTTTTATGATAAATGATCGTCATTGTGAATTTGGTAATGAAGATGCATCATGCTGTGTGTTGTTCACACACTGCAGAACGCTTCTCCTCTAATCAGTAAGGGCTTGCAGTTCTGGAGATTGTTTTGCAGGGAAAAAAATAGGCTGTTTGGATGGGAATTGGTTTGGATTTTAATGTTGTAAATAGAGCAAGAGACTTCAGTTCTGAGTTTCACTGGGAGGTGATGACAGAACCACGGGCTGTGGCTGTTCTGTCAGCCTGGGCTTTGGTGTTGATGCCTTGAGAGGCTGCCCAGAAACAGAGCCTGGACAGGAATAAGGGAATAAAGCCAGTATTTATCTGAAGGCCTTCAAAGGTGCACCCTGGGAGCCAAAGGCTGCACCCAAAATGGACCCCGAGTCAGGAGTTCTTCACACCTTTATAGATTTAGTTCATTTGTGTATCAGCATAAATTCACCAATTAAAATTTCAGTTAATGATGTAATTTCCCCGATCTCACCCCCCTTCCAAGATGTTGGTTTACACATTTTGGGCCCAGGACAGCCTGGGTGTCCTTGGAGAGCAGCCCCAGAGAGGCTTTGTTATTTCTGGAGAGCAGAAGTGAAGTGAGCAGGCTACAAGAAACTTCAGAGTTACACACCAGGCAATACAGAATTTGAAAAATATAAAAGTTAAAACCTGAGGCATTGGTGTGACAGGAGCAGGGGAAAGCAAGAGCTGCTGGATGCATTTCATCCACACTCTCTACAATTTTGGGGTTTACTTTGGATTTTATACTCTTCCTGGGAAGGATCAGTCACCCTGTTGGACTCCCACACCCCTGTTGGTGGGAGCAGAGCATTTGGTGCCCGCTGGACACCAAATCTGCTTTAGTTTCCTCATTCACATGCACAAAACCACATGGAATTGACCCAAAACTCAATAAACAAGAATAAGCACCAATGGCATTAGAACCTCCGTAAGATATTGTGCTCACTACCTGCGTATTCCAGGCTGAAATTAAAAAATAACCTAATTTCCACAGTTGGTGACTGCCTGAAAAAACAACTCCCATCATTAAATCTGTAGCGTTATTTTGGTGCACTCCTAAGATTCTCATTTTTGAGGGCGGCCTTCTCCTTCTTAAGGGCCTTGGAGATGATTAAAGGTTTGGAAAGGCTGGGAGAGCTGGGATTGTTCAGTCGGGAGAGGAGGATTTTGGCTGCCCTCAAGAGCAGCTCCTCGGCTGGGGAGGTTCCCCAGGAGCCAAGGGGGCTGATTCTCTGATCCAGCATTGCTTCCCAAACCAGGCTGCTCCAGCACCAAATTCCTGTGACTGCGATTTTTGAGACAGTTCTGAGCCTTGTGCTGATCTGTAGAAAACACCGGAATTAGGGACAGTTTTTCTCTGTAGTTCAGGTAAAAAAGAATCTATGTGGAATCATTTTTAGGCTACTTGCCGTGAAAATAATTTCACAACTCGCTTTTATCGTGCAATAAATTACCCACAAAAGAGTATAACAGATTAATTTAACCAATTTAACTTAATCCCAAATAGTGTGTTGTTTTATTAAGCAATGGTGTAGTGTAATTAAGACTTGTAACTGATTAAACACCTTGTAAAGACAGGGCTGTTAATTAATACTAAATTACAATAAAATTAACAAAATAACATAAGCCATGTAAATGTTTTTAACTGACAGGGATAATTCATCAGCTAAAAGCTGCTTATGGGAACCATTTCCTAAAGACTTCGCTCCAATTGAGATGAGGTATTTTAATTCATTAAAATATTAAAATATTTATTAATATGAAGTATTTTATGTACTGGGCACAGTTGTTATGCTTGGCTTTGCACCAGCCAGGGGGTAGCGATGGAAAACGATGAATTCCCGGCGCCACGAGAGCAGCCACTCTCCATTCCAATGCCGGAAAAGCAGGAGAGCGAGGGCTCCTATCTCCCTTTTTTTATTCAGTTCAAATCCCGTGGCCTCTCCCTTTCCACGATCACATCCCAGGTAAAAGGGAGCAG
>VZRO01000998.1:0-22666 GCA_013397915.1 Daphoenositta chrysoptera
GGATTCGAATACCTTACAACAGGTAATGCCCTCATGTTCTCCAACCTTCCTTTGACTTTGAGGCTGGCTGTAGGAAGCAGAGACTCTCCTTCTTGTGTGTTCCCACCTCTGTACCTTGGCTGGACCTCACCACTCAGGTCTGACCCAGCCCACCTGACCAAGCCACACATGAATTTGAACAGCAAAAGCATTTGAGCCCAGCATGAGCAGCAGCCCCAGCCTCCAGCACAGCCCTGCTGTGAGATGTTGCCCTCCAATGTTCCCTCTGCTCGGAGCCTTTCTCCCTCCCTAATCTGTGCACATGGAAATTCTGGTAGCCCACCAGCAATGAGAAAGGGTTATAACACACAAGGCCATTCTGTTGATTAAGCTGGGTAAAAACTGACTTCCTTTTGGAAACATAAAACCAAAACTGAAATGACACAGAGTATGAAGTTGTATTTAAAGCCTTGCTTCCCATCAAAGTGAGCACCTTCATCTTTATTTTTCTGGTTCCCCAGTCCAGGAGATTAGGGAAAGCTATAAACTGTCCCTCTTTGAGGGATGAAGAGGAAGAGTATTTCCTGGTCTGCTTCCTGATTCCTAGTGACTTGGTTGGAGGTGTCCTGTGGGTTTTCAACATCAGGATGGCTCATTCTTGCAGCTGGAGGATGCTGTCCTTCCAGACCCATCACCTTTACCTAAGCCATTTCGCCCTTCAAACTGCTTCCCATGGGATCCCTTGCTCCCCTGCTCTGCAGCACAGCTGGGACTCTGGTTTCTGAGAAATTCCTGCTTCTGTCTTTCCAGAGCAGCAGAGCCCAGCACAGCATAGTACAGTACAGGCTAGTAACAATTTGACAGAGCTGTAAAACCACAAGCAGAGTGAAAGGGATAAATAACATCAATCCAGGACAACGCTGTAGAAATCTCCACACAGGATCTATTCTCTGAGGAATTAAAGGGAATACAAGGCAAATCAATCAGTTTTCATGGAAAATAGGCCTTGTCAAACAAACCTGATTTCACTCTGTGATGAGATTACAAATTTTGTTGATAAAGGGAACTGTCCAGATGTAATAGGCTTAGATTGCCAGAGTGCTTTTGACTTAGTATGAAATGATATTTGGGGTTAAAATGTTGTACTATATAGCATCAATAAAGCATGAAATAAACAGGTGAAGAACTGCCTACCTGACAAATATCAAGAAAAAACCCGTCAAGGGAAACCAGCACAGCCCTGGTGAGATGGCATGAGGAGCAGGACTATGCCCAGAACTCTTTGCTGCTTTCAGCTGTGGTCAGGGAGTCAATGCAGATAAAACTGGCAAATGAAGCAAATACCAGCAGCTCAGCAGAGACTGATAAGATGAGGCTGTGATATTAAGATATCTGGGTCACTGAGGGTAGGGGGTCAGAACTAGCTTGAATATACACAGTTATGTGTCTAGAAAGGAAAAAAGTCCTAGAACGTGGGCTTCAACCCAAAATGGGAGTTGCAATGGCCATAGGGGTGAATGTGGCCTCACAGAACAAGGACTGGCAGAGAGACAAAAATCCTTGTCTACCAATCAACAGCATGTGGCTGACTTTTCATGCTGTGATGAGGACATGTCGAGTCCTGGGATAAAATGCAGTCTTCTGGCATCTGGAGATCAAGAAAGCATGGAAATGTCAAAGACAGAGAGGAAAACTGCTACCTGAACTATCCAGACCAGACCCAGCCTCTCACACACAGCTCTTGGCTGCAGGTAGGGGAGATTGGAAAGGATATTCAAGCCTTAGCAGTGCACTCTGACTCACAAATAGGCCTGGAAATAACGGGCTGTGCTACTTCTAATTTACAGTTTCCTAGACACTGTAATTTGCAACTTTTCCCAAATGAGACATTTGCATGCCAATTGTCTGCTACCAATTGCACGGTGGGCAATATATGTCTCGAAAAATAGCATCAGCCCCTTTTGGGAACATTAAAAGACAGTGTTGCAATCTCACCTGTGCACTTTAGGGCTTAACCAACCAAAAATGGCAGTTTTGTTGTTTTGATTTTTTTTTTAAGAAAGCAGCAAGAAGCTGCCAAATGTGTCTTTTAACCACATGGAGCTTGCCAAGGTGAGTTCAGCAGTGCTATCTTGAGATAGTTAGACAGCATTATTTTGAACATTTTGTTGTGTCTTTACTTTGGTGTTTTTTGGGTTTTTTTAAGGAAAAAGGGGGAAAAAAAGGAAAAAAGAAGAAATACAGTAAGGAAAGAGAAGAAAAATAGCAACCTATAGCCTTTCGCTAAGAGACCTGCATCTCCATGATAAAAAATGCAGGCAGGAGCTTTCTGGAGGATACAAGACAGCTCATCTCATACAAGTCCTAGAATCTATGTCATTCCTCGGGGCCAGCTGGTCCCCCAAGGACCTGCAGGTCACCATGGCAATAACGCTGCAGTTCTTCTTTCATCAACAAATGCAACACAGGTGCAGCAAACAGAGCTGAATGAACTCTCCAGCAGCACCAGCAACTACTGCTGCCAGCTGCCCCCAACTCCCAAAATGACTTGGAGCAGCCCAAAGGAGGCTGGAATAAAACCAGTGCACATGAAAGGAAAAATAGGCATCATATAGGCAAGCAGCTTCAAATATTTGAGAATTAACCTTCTTGTCATAGAGCTGGAAAAGAGAAGTGGTGAAAGAGCAGAAGGAATTTAGTACTGAGAAGACCATGCCCAGTTTGTGTCAGCTCTTTTAACATCACAACCAGGGCCGAGGGAGATTTCTTGTTTGGCCTTTTCTCACCAGCTGCCTGTTTAGCATCAAGCTGTCTCCCAACCACACCTTTGTCTCATTTCTCTCTCCAGCACCCACACTGCAGTCAACGTGACTTTGTGCGGGCCATGTTTTCCAGCAGACACTGACAAGAGTTTCTGTCTCAGGGAAGGCTAAATTGCAGTGGGATGCACAGAAACAAACGTTCTCTGCCCCACAGTCAGTATCAGGCATCACCTCTTCATTATAATAATTTCTGCTCAACAACAACAGCTCACCACATTGTGGCCATGTGTAGAAAACCTCTCTCTGTTATGTGGGAGATGAAATTGGAGGTTTTATTTAAAAATGTTGAAAGAGCCCTAAAAATCTTATACCAGTTCATGTCTCACAGACTGGCATGCAGATGAGTCTTTTTTTACCTGCCCAAGGACAGCAAAATCTGTCCTCGAACCCAAGCGCTACAAGATTCAGGACAGAATTTCATCAGGACTGGGAAGGTAACAGGGCTGTTCATCAGGCGGGTGGGAGATGCCAGAAAATGAATCCTGAATCACATGGTGGGGAAAAGCTGTCCAAGATGTTTTTCCTGCATATGGGCTAGCAGGGTTGAAATGGCAGCAGAATAGTGGGATTTCATAAGCTGAACCTGCATGCTTTTAACCTGAAGCATCCCCAGGCTGAAAGCTTATTTTTCTTTTCCAACATTTGCCATAAGAACAAACAGCTGCCCTACAGCCAACCCCTTGTAGTTCTAAAACACATGGCACAGATCTTCCCTCAGAAACCTAAAATGTACTGCTCACAACACTAAAGCTGAATGTTGTCCTCTTCTTTCAAAATGAGATTAAAAATTCATCACAATGTTTACGGTAGAAATTTTGAACATAATTATCATTATAAGCCAGGTCTCTTATTTTAATTATTTCTTGCTCAGTTTAAATACCTAAAAGGTTTGCTATACTTAAAAGGCAGCAACAGTAGACTCATGCAGGCTGGGATCATTTTTTCAGCTTTCAAAAAAGAAAAAACAAACCTGAAAACATGATAAATACCTCTGAATTCTGATAGCTTTTTAATGCACACTTTTCTTGAAAGCAGATTGCATTCATGAAACATGAAAAAAATCCACACATCAAAAAAAATGCACACTTCAGTTACAGAGATTGAGCCTGATGACTTGTGAAAAGACCCCTCAAATCTTCCCTGGGTGTTTGTCAGTCTGCTGGCCTGTGAGTCTGCCCAAAGTTTCAGTTTGAAATTGGTTTATAGGATTCTTGTAGAAACTAAAGAAAGTAGAGTGCTAATTAAGTGTTCTTATCCCTCTGAACATCAGGTACAACTCAAAGCAGCTGCACTGCAGAGTTTTCCCTGCAATGGCCCACTTACACCTCCTGAAGGCTCCAGATTGAGGCAGGCTGGAAAATATGTTTCTGCTTTTTGTGTTCTTAGCTGGCTGAGGCGGCAGGGGCCGTGCAGAACTGTGGAGTGCATAAAAGTGAATGATGCTTACCTGCAAGCACAAAGACCTGCAATTGCTCCTAGGCCATCGCAGACAGATTTCCCCCACCAGAAAAAAGCAGGATCCCCATAGGTCAGAACTGTTATTAATAATGTGGAGAAGTCTCATTGCACACCATAAGTGCTTATTTGACCATGATAAAGACAGTGATGAGAGGAAGCACAGAGACTTCTCAGCTCAGTGTGAATGCTGCACTTGAAGTCACAGAACAAATTAAATTCTAAGAGAAAAATGCTATAAGGCACTTGGCCAGGGTGCCCGAGCTGGAGAGTTATTTACAGTTTCTTTCTTCCAACAGCAAGTTTTCTGAGTGAAGCTAAAGCAAATATTCATTGGGGAATCTAATTTGTAACAGACATTGAATGCTAAAAAGAAATGGAAGGCAGAGGAGAGGAGAGGAGATCAGACATGCTAGAAAGAGATAGCTTCATCCACATTTAAATTATTGACCCACAGACTTCTAAATAAGCTCTCAAGGAAAATGTATAACAGTTCAAAGTAGGAAATTTGGACATGCAGGATGCATTCCCTCTTGTAATATTCTATCCCCAGCCAACACACTGCATTAGTGCACAGGAACTGAAGATTAGATCCTTCAAAACTGTTATCTTCTTGTTAAAAGTCAGAATAAGTCCAGATGAATTTGAATTTTACCATCAAAGCAAAATTGAGTCAAAATGCCATTTAAAAATGGCATAAATTACTCTCCACAAACAGGACTGCCATCTCATGACCAAATCTGTATTTCCCAGGCTTTTCTTTTTTGAAGTCCCTTGTTCTGAAGTCCACTAACTCCAAGATAACAAGTTTCTCTTCTTCTAGGTGAGCACCTAACTTCCATTGGGAACATGAAATATGAAAAGTTTGACCTGGAGGACTGAAAAAAAAAAATAAAGAAATATTAGAAATACAAACTTTCATGTATGGAAACTGTTTAAGATAAGGGGAAATGTGGGCCTGCTGCTGAATGGGAGGGGGAACTGATAACACAGGGCATGCAACAAATGAGGTATTGAATGAATACCTTCTTAACTTCAGTCTTTATCAGTAAGACCAGTTTCAAAAATGCCAGACCCTGGAGACCAACAGGCAAGTCTGCAGCAAGGTGGAAGAGGATCAGGTCAGAAAATGCTTAAACAAACTGGACACACATAAGACCATGTGCCCTGGTGGGGTGCACTCATTAGTGCAAAGAGAGCTGGCTGATATATCCTAGCCTGCATCCCAAAGGTTCCCTCTGTTCCAGTGTTTGAGACAGCTTTGGTTCAGCGCTCAAGAGCATTGAGCATCTTGGTAGTTTTATCAGCTGGCAGCAAGGCCCCACTAGGTATTTCACCTGTTTGTTTGTTAAATTGATCTTCATTGGTTTGCTTTGGCACTTGGACAAAAAGAAGTTAAAACTCATAAAAATGGCGAGCCAGTTGCTTGAGTGAGTGCTAGTCTCAGAATGAAAAAATACAAGCGTGTTAAAATAGCAGCACAACCTCGGATGACTCATATTCATTGAATTTTAGAACAATTTACATAGGAGTGGACCTCCAGAGGTCAGTTAGCCCATCCATCTGCTCAAAACATGTCTAATCAGATCAAGGGATGCTTGTCAACTCCTCGTGCATTAGAGTGTATGTTTTCTAAAGCCTTTTCCAACCCTCTCAGTACATAATGTTGTAGGTTGGAGCTGAAGTTGATTGACAGTTTCTCAATCCAATGGCGCTTTTCGATTTTGCATATTTAAACCTGTTGGAGGCACGGGAACTCTCTTGCAGTCCATCTCCCTGCAGGAGGAGGGGGAAGGAAATGGCTCCAGGCTGGCCTTTGGGAGCTGGGCCGAGCCTCCCCTCCCCCACCCTCGGCTCCAGGGTACGGTCCCTGGAACGCTGCAGGAGACCTCCCTCAGGACCCCCCAGGCAGCTGAAGGGCACCTGTGGGCTGCACCGCCGAGACCACCGGAGCAGTTTCTAAGACCTGGGAGAGGCTTTCCCTTCCCCCACTCCACGTGACCCCGCCCAAACCCGGCGGGAGCCGAGTTCCAGCTTTCTCAGACTGAGGAAAACATCAAATAGCTGACAGCATCAGAGGAAAAGGGTTTTTCTCCAACATGCAACCCAACGAGAGTAAGCTGTTCACCATGGTATTGAAGTCGGAAGGAGAAGGAGGGGGTGGTTTGTGCAGGACGGAGCGAAAGATGGCGGCAGAAAGAAGAGGGCAGAGCCGTAAGATGGGTGGGGCTTAAATTGACTCTTTGCATGGCTGTGGTGAAACTGTAATATAAACTGCTCTTTTCTCTTTAATCCATTTAAAGGATATGGAGGGATTTGAGAATTCTATAAGCAGCCTGTGGAAAAAGAAGAGTGACCTACGCCAGGTCACTGGAACTGTGTGTTTTATTTGAAACAGTCACCCCAGGACAAGAGACTTTCTTTAGAGATTTTTGTGAAGAGGAGAGTTGTGAATTTCAGGCTGGAATTTGCTTATCCTTTAAACGAGAACACCCCATGTTTGGCCCATGACTACAGTATGTAAAGAATGTAAGATTTACATGGGAGAGATTAGTATGTTTTGATTGCAATAGACTGTTTCTGGCGGGCAGGACTTTGCAAGTAGCAGTTTGGAAACCACAGCAGAGCAAAGAGGAGACCTCTTTCTTTCCCCTGAGTTTGGAAAGACCTTGTTAAGTACTCTAATATTGAACAAAATTCCATCATTGTTATCCTTTGTGCAAGCTGGGTGCAGGAGGAAGTGCTGGAAGATGAGGGGGATGGGTTTTTCATATTTTCTTAGTGTTTCTTTCTTTTCTTTTAATTCTGGTAATAATAAACTATCTTTATACTGTTTAAAGCTTTTGAGCCTGCTTTGTATGTTTCTCCTAATTCATATCTCACAAAAACAAGTAAGTGCACTAAACCACAACACTAATTGGTGTTTCTGCCCAGTTTTTGAATCTAACCTGCTACAATTACAAAGGAGAAGACAGATACTACTCCTATTATCTACAAGACAGATCTGAAAGGAATAGTTTGTCTGAGCAGAGCTGTAAATGAACACAAACTCTCCCCATGGATTCTTGAATCATTTTAATATCAGGCTGTTCTGGATCAGGCTTCCAGTGTGAACACAAGATGGAGCTCAACATGGAGTGAATACAGTGGCACTGGAGGTGCTCTCCAGCCCTACATCCACTTGCTCACCATCAGGCCACAACACGGCCCCCAACACAAGGCCAAAGACTCCTGGTGACCAGGGAAGAAAATCTCTGAATGGAAATCCAGACATAAAACCTTTATCTGATCAGAGCATCTCTCTTAGGTGTTGTTCTCCACTAAGTGGGATCCAGGGCTCAAAGGAATGAAGAACAGCTAGCACTGGGATCACACGCAACAATTCAATCTCCATCTGCTCCAGAAGAAGCCAGGGCCATTATCCTGTGTTGTCAAAGCTGTTAGTGAGATATTTGGCTTCATTGGTAACATGCCAGCCTGCCTTGAAGACAGACAGCAAAATGAATGGATCAGGACAGGGAAAACAATGGCCTAGATGTCTAACAGGCAGTGTCTTGTAAACCATGACAAAAAGAAGATAGAGAAGAGCAAAGAGCTCATAAAGAATATTTCTGATTCACAGAACTCAGCAAAAAAATTGGCCGCCCTCAGTTGAATTTTTGACTACAGAAGAGAAGAAATAAATTCAAATTTAAAAAATAAATTTAAAAACTTCTTCTTGGCCACAGCATTGGGACCACCAGACTGCATCTATGTTTTGAGAGGTTAGAGAAGGTTCTGGAAAGACCAAAAAAGCCCTTCAGAGTTCTAGAACAGATACTTTTTAGAGAAAAATGTAGTCCAAAGCTCTTGCCTGTATTAAATTATATCAATGTAGGTTATCAAAGTCACTGAGAAGTATGAATTTTTCCATCTCAAAAATAAAAAAAAAAAAGAAAAATATGGTTCAACACTGAAAGCTGAACATGTCTGAAAGGAATACAAACCGATCACTCAGGAACTTCCCTCAGGACATAGCAGAATCACTGTCACTGTAAGTCTACAGCCAGCTGGGTAAAGGATCCATCCTAACTAAATCAGGAGCTGGGGGCCAGATAGAGAAATCGCTGTGTAAAGTTTCAAGGCTTGAATTTATTATACTAGGGGATGATACAGAGCCATAATGAGCTGATCCGTCTTCAATATCTATGAATGATGGAGTCCTGCTTTCATTTTTACAGCAGACAATGTCTTGGATGCAAGTCCTCAGAACTCCACTGCACAGTCTACATCTGAGCTAAGTAAGTGGGAACACCAGCTGAGGATACAGCTTACGGGATGGAAATTTACAGAAATGAAACTAATTAGCAGCTTCCCAAGCTCAGCAGTATTCATCTGACTCTGCTGCACTGAGTATGCTGAGAACACTCTGGCTGTAATTATGCAGCCCTGTTCATTGCTCCAGTGCCCAGACCAAGGTTTATAGAGAGACAGGACATTTTTGGTTGTTAACCCTGGCTGTTAGTTACTGCTTTTACTTCATTTTACCCCAGTCACAACTGATGTTTATGTTTCCTACATGCTTTATGAGGGTTTCCATCTGGCAGCATTGCAAAAGAGCTATCGTCCTTCTTGCTTGGTCGGATTCTTCATCTCAAAGACAGATTCGGAACTGCAGGTTGGGGAGGTCAGCTCAGATTCCCCATCTGGCAGCATTGCAAAAGAGCTATCGTCCTTCTTGCTTGGTCGGATTCTTCATCTCAAAGACAGATTCGGAACTGCAGGTTGGGGAGGTCAGCTCAGATTCCCCATTCCTCACACCAGCCTTGCTGGGCAAGCCAAGGCAGCTCAGTTTCTTTCACATACTCCAGTGTAAATGACACTTCCTTTGGATCCAACACAGGCACCATTTCCTTTCACCCAGCAGTTTTACAAGGTGATCTTCAAGGCATCCAGAACTGCTTCATCATTGCTTTGTAAAAGGACAGTTCTCTTTTATTATCATGTGCTGATTGTATTACAAACAGGCATTACCCTCACATTATCAGCTGCCTCTGATTTATCACCAGATTTATTATAGGTCCATAATGGGGTCAGATTTATGCTTTCGTTCACTTTTATGTCTTTGAGAGACCAGCATGGGTTACATTTATCATCTTTCCTGATATTTAACTGAAAGGCATTTCTTTGCTGCTTTCTAACCAGAGTTCTCTTTCAAACAATCAAAATCTCCTTTGCTACATAGCAACAAACACAGCAACTAACACTTTCCAACAAAATTTTGACTTCACTCACTGCAGTATATGCCACAGAAATTGTGCTTTTCTACACTGAGCAAGTACTTTTGACAAGAGACAAAAAGAGGAAAAAGAGTCAGAAAAGGAAATCTCCCAGTCACTACCACCCTACAGTCTTCTTAATTAAACAGTCTTAATAACACTAATACCTCTAAATCAGCAGTTATTTTTTTCACACAGAAATCCTTACACCTCTAAATGTGACAAGTGAAACCTGGCATTGAGCCAGGTAGGGTTTTCACAGCACATCTTAATTTATCATCTCATGTAGCTCCTAGGCATGAACTGCACCAGGAACCTCTGACTGCTCTGTCATCCCCAGAGTATAACCTATTATCAGCTAAGAATTAAAAAGGAAGCAAAAAGCAGCAGAGACACAAGCCCCTTCCTGGATGAAGCAGAGCTCTGTCAGGAAAACAGTATCTGAGTGCTGCATTTAAGAACTCTGTGCAACATCAGTTCAGGTATAGGCAGCAAAGTTATCCATCTCACACCACTGCTGAAAAACTCACTGCCCTTGCTAAGTGGCTATTGGGCCATGGCTAATAGAGTCCTCTTCATTAAAGTATTGGAAATTTGTCCACATTGCACTTCCAAAATGGAGAATGCCTTGATTTAAGCTTTTCTCTGGCTACAAACACTTCAGCATATATTTTCAAGTAGTTTTCTCTCCATTTCCCTAGAGACTTCTCACTTGAGAAACATTAAATGCCTCCTCATTCTGCTTCCTATATCATCTTAATCTTTTTTTCTATTGCCATGGTTTCAAACTAAGAGGATGGAATTAGAGTAGATATAAGGAAGTTTTATACAATGACAGTGGTGAAACTCTGGAACACCAGTGAAATGTAAATGCCCAGAGATCACTGGAAATATTAATGGTCATGTTGGACAGGGCTCTGAGTGACCTGATCTAGTTGGAGATGTCCTTGCTCATAGCTAAGCAGTTGGAATGATGACATTTAAAAGGTCCAGTCTACCTCAAACTGGTCTACAATTCTGTGATTCAACATTTCTCCCATGTGCTAGACGAGTTCAAAGTCAAAAGGAATCAAAAGGCTCACAGCCTACTGGAGAATGGAGCACATTTGAGTTTTTTGAGAAGCACTAGGGCAGCAGCACTGGGGCCCTGATTTAGCCCAGGATCCTGCTTGGCCTAGGGGCTGTACACACTGCCCACCTGCATGTTATGGTCCAATGATAAGAGATGCCTCTGCCCAAAGTCAGGTGCAAAAGAGACCTCATGCTAAAGTCAATAGTATAGATTTTATTTAACAGTAAATGTGAGGTTGAGAGATAGAAAGATATAGGAGGAAGGGGGTGGGGAGGGAAGAGAGAGAGAGAGAGATTAAGAAGAAAGATATCACCACCATGTGGAACCCTGCAGAGTCCTGCTGGTCCTTCTTTATCCTGGTCTTTGGTGGTGGGGGTCCCTGAGTTGTTACTTTGGGGGTACCACTTTTATACAGTCCACGTCCTGGGTATCCACAGGGCATAGATGCTGTTCCCTCAACGTGGGCTGGCATGTGTGTCATTTCCCACAGCTTACCACCGTGTGAATGTTAGGCCTGGAATTAATGCCTTTCTGTTCTGCCATCTGTGCTTACCTCAGGTTCCTGTGGTGGTGGCTTATCTTACGGCAACTTCCTTCTTTAGCAGTGCTCTGAGACGTGCAACTGCATCCTTTAAATCCTCACACTGCACTGTTAGAAGGGGACATTGGACACCTCCCCTGAGCTCCCAGTCCATGTAGATTTGTGTGCACCCACAGCTGCTGAGCAGGGAGAGAAGACAGCAACAGGTTTGGCTTGTTCCTGGGCACGAGAAGAATGCAGCAACAAGAGATGTTTTGATTTATGCTGGGCAATGCTTGACCACAAAAATTGCTTTTAGCACAGAAAGCACCTTAAAATTCAGTGCTGTTTCTGCTTGGCAGTGCTCCAGGACCCACGAACACTGTGATGAGATCCAGTATCCTCCAGCACAACAAGGCTTACCTCTGCTGCAGGCTTACTGCTGATACCCAGGCCTGAAAGGGAGTTTGGAAAACCCATTTACACAGGCTCCAGACTGGCCACAAACCTCACTTCTGTGGCAGGGCAGGTTTTTAGCAGAACAGACACATTTTTAACACACAAAACCTCCTTGCCACTAGTGCTAGACCACTGTCACAGCATGGTTCATACCACCCACTACCACACAAACTCGTACAACCAACCCCAGATGGACACTCCAGCCAGAGCAATCAGGACAACCCTTCTGGTCCAGCTGGCAGTGGCCCTGGCCATTGACAACACCATGGCAAAACTCTTCACATTTCACATTTCAGTCAGTATCAAGACACTTCAGATATTTTTAAAAAGAAACTTTTCTCACCTTGTTTTATTTCCTCCTCCTAAACAGAGCTATGATTACTTAAAATCAATATCACCAAAAAAAAATATTAAGTGTTACACCTTTCATCAGCTGGAGCAATCCTTTGCCCTGTTTCAAGGTGACTGGGAATCCCAAACTTGCCTCTCTGAAGTGCTTGTGCAGATACCCAACAGCATTTACCTGACTTGGTTTTTTACTAACTTTTGCATGGAATACTGCAACAGACATGGACAAGCTGTGCTTTAGCAGGAAAGGATGTTGAAGTATGCTCTTTCAAGTCTCTTTTTAAGCTCTCTGCTGCACAAAATGCAGTGTGGACGCATAGCACCCGTGCAGGGCTCACTATCTTCACTCAAAGCAGTTCTGGATTTGGTCCACTGATCTCTTCCAGTGTCAATTTATGGTGTAATGACAGTCTCTGTGCAATACCCTGCTCAACAGCCTAGGAAATTTAACTTGTCTCTCAATACTCCTGCATTTTCAATCTTCTCTGTCCCACAGAGATGTGCACTTCCACATCTGAGTATACAAGCTGTCACCTCTCACTTGCATTTCTTCTTGAGAAACTACCAGCACAGTTCTTCTTCATTTCTGTTTTCGGCTTGCTGGCAGGAAATTTTTGCACCATTTTTTTTCTTCCTTTCTGTGTTTCATTTATTTGTTGCAATGTGTTGTGAATGAGCAAGCCCAGGCTAAGCATTGTGAGAAGCCATGGCACAGCTGGAAAAGAGCTGCCTATGGGAGAGGGACACTCTCAGAAGTACGTATTTTACAGTGACTGCTGGTGCTGATGAGCACAATTATCTCCTGGAAAAGTAGAATGATTCCCTAGCTTCTTCAGAAAAATTTGGAGGCACTGAGTTTACTAACACACATTAATAGGAAGGTGGGTTTTGGTGAGATAACATCCTTCCATGAAATAAAAAAGGGATGGTACAATACAACCCTGCTTGCAGAAACCAGGCAAAACCCAGATCAAGTCAGAAGCCAAGAAGCAGGGAGACATTGCTGGCAAGAGTAAAACCCAGTCCTGCACTCCTCAGTGTGCAGCAGCTCAATGTTTTTGGTAGTCCAGGAACAGGAAGGGACCAGGACATGGCAGATTCCCAGCACCCCCATTAAATCAGGCTGTTCCTCAGAACCTGCCAGCTGCAGAAGTGAGCACAAATGAGCAAGGCAGACACAGGATTTTGTGGGGTTGTACAGTTCTTTTGCTTTTCACTTACAGTCCTACAGCCTGTGTCACTCCCAGACCTGCAACCTCTCACCAGAAATCCTACAGCAGGGTTGTCCAGACCCTCGGGGGCAGTATTTTCCATTTGAGTTTTCTATTCTGGTGTTCCTATGGCTTTGAATATTCTAATGTTGTGGGACATTCTGGAACTACCCCATCTGCTGACCTTTTATTTACCCCTTATCTTGTAGCTCTTGGTTTACATTAATGCAAAAATAAGTCTTTGTGAATAATAGTCACAGTAAATATAAAATATCCATACTGTTAGCATTTCCTGCAGGGTCAGCCATGCCTGCCCCAGTCTCCTGCTGCATACACCACAGCCAACGGAGTCAGCACCCAAGGGCAGAGGAAGGACACCAAGACAGCTTTGGCCCCAGGGCTGGGGGAAAGAGATGGAGCACAATAAGGTGGGGGAGACTGGGGTGCCTGGCTGGACAGTTGTTGCTAAAACCCTCAGTTTAGCACTTGGGCAGCAGGAAAGTGTCAATGCCAGTGACTTTCACTGGCTAATTCCCTAGCACCAGCCAACAAGAGAATTAAAATTCAACAGCAGATCTCAGCTCTGCCTTTCTTTGTTCACTTTGTTCACTGAACAGCGTTTCAACAGCTGGTGACAGAGGCAGAGAAAGCCTCAGTGTGGTGCAAGGGGCAGCATGGAGGCAGCAGGGGGAAATCAGAGGAAGCCAAAAAAATAAAAGGCAAGTATTGATCAAGGAGCGCGGGAGTTCACGAGACCCTTGTACCACAAACCAATATGATTGCGCAAGAGACCATTTATTTTTTACATTACAATACTCTTATGCATTTTTACAGTAGCTATTCACACGATCACACACAACCTGATTGGACCCCCTGCTTTGTCCACGCGCCTTGCATGCACTCTTCAGAGACCCTGATTGGTTACAGTCTGAGATGGTGTAGTCCTTCTTTGTTTACTTTCTTGCTGTCTCGTTATCTCGTTCTCCAAACTGCTTCTCTCCCAATTTAGAATAGCTTACAGTTCTGTAACCTTGACGAATTCTTGCAGTGAACTTGGCTGGGGCCAGTTACAGGATTCGAATACCTTACAACAAAGGAGAGCAGGAGCTGGAGAGGAACTGATTGTGCTCCTGGCCATCATCTTGCCTGACATCCAGACCATGTTGTGTCAAACCTAGAGGGGCGAGACTCAATGAGAAAAGGGAGTCTGAAGCCCAGACTGACAGACAGATATAGAACATTGATCCCCAGCTCACCTCAGGCCTAGAGAGCACCCTGCTTTCCTGAGACCACTCCTGTGAGGAACCCTCATCTCTAAATGCCTTGGAAACAGCAGGAACCACTAACAGGGAGGAGAATGGTACAAGATCCAAGGCACTGCAGGATTATTAATGAAGCACAACTGATGGGAAAGAGCAGGAGAGCCCACCAGGCCAAAGGGAAACACTGCTGGGCTGTGGAGAGGGCTGGAAGTGCCCCCACTTGCTGGGACCCACTGCCAGAATAGGGTGAAGAACTTCCATCTTCTCCTCCCTTTCCTACTTTCAAAGTCTTGCCCCAGGAAATGGCTGATTAAACAATGCAAACTGCATTATTTAAGACACTGTTGCTGTGATACAAAGCTAACTTCTTTCAGAGCCAATACTTGACAAAAACAAGCATACAGGGAGAGCTCCTGGAGAAGAAATTTAAATTAGTTGGGAAGAGCCTCTAAAAAACAAAAAAATCAATGACAAAGTCCATTTCAAAAAGCAACCCTATGTAGAACTTTGTTTTTCCACATGTGACCAGCTCCATCGACCTAAAACACATTGAAATACATTTTGTTGGTGGTAAGAAAAGCTAACTCAGCAAAGCCCCTTTGCTTATTATCTGTGTTTTCTATAACTGTCTTGAAATATTGGAGGATACCCCAAAAAAGGGGATATATATATATATATAATTTGTTGTTTACTATGTCTGCTTCAGACAGTACTTTGCCAGTACTTTGTGAAAAAATGACATAATAATCTTTTATGTACCAGATGCTTCAAGGTGAACCAACTAAAGAAGCTGCAAAGATTGCTTTAGGATTTATGATCCAAAATCCTTGTGGCCGCTGCCCGGTCTGAAGGACAAATTCTTCCTTGATCTTAGGACAGGTCTATTTACTCCTTGTGACCAGCTGTCCTTTCCTTCACCACAAGTTAAGAAAACACACTAGACTATTTAAATCATAAGTTTTCTTTCGGTAGTAACTGTCCCATTTTGAGTATGCACAACACTTATGACCCAGCTGCTAATTGCTAGTTTAGATTTGGGTCAAATACAGAGGGTTTGGGGAAAAAAGAGGTATTAATGGCACAGTCCCAATAAATTAGCTAGGCCAGACTGAGAAGGGCTTGTAGCTCTCTCTGCATGGTTAATCTTTCTAACCTGAGCCCTCTCCCCTCTCTCTTCTCTCTTTTACAGTTTTATTTTTTGGAGCTACAAGGTTTGTTTTTTTTTTTTCCTGCTGAGTGCTGGGTTAACAAATGCAGGAAGCATATATTAGCAGTATTCTTTGGAGACCACCTACAGCAGTCAGATGAACAATGGGCCCTGAACCATGACTAATTTGTAGCCCAGAAATATGGTGTATTTTTTAAATGTAAAACCATTGCTCACACTTAATAGTTTATTTGAACTAAAACCATATTATTATCCTCTCATTATTTTACCTGGTATATTTTAGACAACTTATCTCAGGGTTGCCATAGCTACCGGCTGAGTGCCTTTGACTGGAGTGTTTGCAGTAATCAAAATTAAAGGCTTCTTATAAAAAGAAGTATGCTCTGACTAAGGAGGAACCTGGGCAAAATTGCCCGTAATTGTATTCTTTTGCTCAGTGCTGCTGCTATTGGGTGAGCTTCTGTGGTGGTTTGAAGCACAGCTGGAAAATTAAACCCACTCAAGCTGCTCCCTTTTTCCTGCCTCTTCCAATAACAATAGAAGATTGAGAGTTGGAATAACAGTTTACTGAAAATGGCAATAGCCACAATAATATTAATAACAAAGAGTTTACAAAAGAGAGAAAGGGTTTTACCCACAGAAGGGTACTCACCACAGAACAAACAAAACCAAAACCACTTCAGTGTTAACTACAATCCTTAGTCTTCCCCAGAAAAATCACATGAAAATAAAAGTTTGGAAAGGACTCTGGATGTCTGTAGAAAAAGAAACCATTTTTAATTAAAGCTAGCAGGCTCTACTGGAATCATCCAAATGAACTGCAAGCAGTTAGACAATTAAAATGAAGGTCACTAGGGTGACCTTACATACTAAGCAGCCATCCTGACAGAGTATTTAAGTACAGAAGAACTGGATAGGGCAATTAAAACAGTTTGCACAAACACAGCTCTGTTGGATGAGGGACAGACTTCTCTAAACCCTATGGGAACAAATCAACAAGGCAACTGCTTGCATTCAGGAGACAGACTCCTTTCCCACTGTGGCTAAAAGCAGCTCTAGGATTGAGTGGATCTGCATGTTATCAGCTTGTCCCCCCCCTCTGCACCACATGTTGACAAGCATCCTTGTACAGGGCTCACCTTAGAGAGTTGTGGCCTCTACAGAGGAGAAAGCAGGCACCAGAAACCTACCCTAATCCAGAGCAGGAGACATGAAAACTTTCCTTTATTTTACCAGATAAAACGTTCCTGCAAACCACAACAGCAGCCAGCTGGCAAGGTAGGCACGCAGGAAAAAGTGAGTGGGGAGCTTGAAATACTCAACAGGTCCCTTGGCAGAGAACTGGACCCAGGACTACACAGCCTCCTTCTGCCTCTCTCTGGAAGGTGTGTAGAAAGGAGCCATTCGTCCTTTACCTCCATTCATTCAGCTTTCTGGAAACGAGAAACAAACAGTGAAAAAACACAACCCCAAACCTCTGCAGATTGTGCTATTATGGGGCCTGACACATTAATAAGGCAGGAAAACAATTTCTGCTCTAAAAAACATGGAGTATATTTACCTCACACCCACGTAACAACCCATATACCTGAAGCAAACCAGCTCCAAAAAGTCATTCCCTCTGTGCAGAGTTCAGCAACCCCAGCCACCTCTCCAGAACTGCAATCCCCTGCTGTCCTGGATCTCCAGACCTCCTGAATATCCATTCTCCTCAGGCTTCTTAGATTACTTGCTCTAAAATTAATCTGAAGTGAATTACTCCTTGAAATGAACTTTTTTGGGAAAGTCAAATGTCAGTCTTTTCTAGTGCCCATTTCAGCACAGATTTTAGAAGGAATTATTGGCTCCCAGTGCTGATGTAAAAAGCTAATAAAGCTCATTAGGTTATCCACTGCCACGTTTGAGGGATTGTCCCAGTGAGGAAACCCTGGCACGTTGCCCAGGTGTTCCAGAGATCCATGTCCAAGGTACATTTTGATCCTAAAAGCTGGACACAAGCCACCCCCTGGCTGCCATACAAGCACAAACCAAGTGTGAAACCCAAGGAAGGCTTTTCAGTGCCCTCACATTCTCCTTGAACAGGGTGACCGATGCACAAGAAGACTTAACCCTGCACACTCACAGCTTTACTAAGGGGACCCACAGACCTGTTTCGTCATTTTGCAGCTTTTTTGCAAAAACATGGTTTACCCCTTGCACAGAGGATAAGAGGAATCATTCATGGATCTTTCTTCTCCCTACTTGCCCAAAAAGCCCGGGGCCAGTCATTCATGAATTCGTGCTCTGCACAGTCGTGTCCAGAATTACAAACCAACCCTACTTTATCTGTGACACATCAAGTTCAGTGGTGCCTAGCTTGATAGAAAGCTCAACTCCTGCCCTTCAAGACATAGGAACTTGCACTTTTACCCTCTGACCAATCCCTACCCTCTGATTGATCCCACTGAATGGGGGACAGATGGAAACTCCCACTGAGCCTCCCAACACTGCTGTCATAAACCATCCCTCTCTGTACCATAACAGTGATTCCATGCTTAGCAAAGAAACCTGGGATGTATTCTGACTCAGGACATTTCAACAACAGAAGTAAGGGCACAGGAATAATAGCCTGCTGCTCCTTGTTTGTGATCCCTGAACATCCCAGAGCCCTTTCTGCATTCCTGTGCTAAACGATGCACTGCTGCAAAATGCAGAGAGACAGAAAACATTTTTCACTGAGCTGCCTGCCCTTCCCAAATGATACCAAGAGTAAGCCTTCAAACATTGCCTGCCAATCCAGCCCAGGATACAGCAATGCTAGATATGTCTTCTTAACTGACTTCTCCATGAAAGCAAGGTGCTGTCCCAAGACAAAGAAAGGTCTCTCTTCTCATCTTGCCCAAAATAGTGTTGCTTTGCTTACTCTCTGGGAAGAGCACAGCCCACCTGCCTGACATAATGGGATTATGTCCAAAGATGGACAAAGCTGCAGGAGATGGGCTTCCAGCACAAGCTCAGAGACACAATCTGTGCTGTCATGATCAGAAGCTGCACTGCCACAGCTCTCACCCCCACCACTGACACCATGCAAAATCCAATCAGCCTTGTCAGGAACAGGTAACAGGCAAGAGGCGCTTGAAGGGATTCATCCTTAGAAGGGGGATGAGTGAAGAAGTCCTGAGAACTCATTTGGCAGCTGAAAAGTGCACAATGAGTGTCTGGTGCCAATGTGAGGAGGGGAGCTCGGACTGCCTTGTTTAGTGTTGTATACCAGGTTCATGGCTCATGCAGCTGCTGGACCAAAGTTTGCTCCACACAGAAGCTGCAGTGACTCCCAACAGTTGTGCAGTATAGGATAGAATAGGTAGATGGGTAGAAAACCATCCTATTTCTATCCCATGCCTACACCTCCCTAGAATACTGGAGCCACTGCTGAGGGACCAGGAAAGCAACATCTCAAAGACACTGCTGTCTGTCACTGTGGGATGGTAGGAAGACTGTAATTCCACAGCTCCCACCAATTCCTGTGCCCTGTGCTGTCCACCTGAGCTGGACTTGCCCAAATGGCCAGAAAAAATTAAGTCATTCATCTTCTTCACCACCTGAATATAAGGAAAAGGAGGTAACTCTCAGACCCAAAAGCAATAGATGTAAGTGCAACAAGTCCTGAGGGAGAAGAGAGAGCAATGCTAGATGAGTGCTGAAGGAGCAAAATTAGCAAAGTACTAAAGGTCTTAAAGCAAGAGGCTTGCAAGGGAGAACAGCTTAGAGCGACATCTATGAGCCACACTTGGCAGCAACAGACTGACGGGGAGTAATTTTGGGAGGCTTTGTTCATGGCTTCTCTGGAACCAGTCTTGCTCATGCTGACATCTTTGCTTTGAGGGCTGCAGTTCTGCTCTTTCACACTGGTGTATACCCCACTCCCAGCTAAGCTCTAGACAGCCTCTAGGAGATGAATTGCTTGGCTTTGCTTGTAGTATCTCCTATTTACAGCCGCTGTTCTTTTCAGCATCTCTTCCTACACCAAACCTTCACCTTCTGCTCCAGACCCAGAAATGTGTCTCAACAGACAAATTCAGCACTGGCAGCCTGTTCTCCAGCACCCCTATGCTGCTCTGCACCTCTCTTTAAAAGGCTTTTTGTACTGTACCACTGAGGTCTGAAAAAAGGAGCTTTCCCCAACAGAACCTTTTCATCCAAGCTTTCTTGGTAAAACACAAAGCATAGCTCATGTTCCTGTGTGTAAGCATGAGGTTTTAAGTCTTTTCACCAAATTGGTTTTTCCAGCATGGACTGTACAATGAACACTGGTATAAAAGCAGGTCTATTAAAAAGATGTCTTCAATGTCTTTGTATCAAAAAAAAAAAAAATCTGCAATTCTTCCACCTTTCCTACACCATGGTGCATTTCAGGCACCTTCTAAATTTGCTTTTTGTGGTGTAGTCTTCTTTGCAGGCCTGTGGTCACTGGAAGAAAGGGCAGTGTAAGGCAATTTTCTTACAGCTTTGATAACACACTATGCAGTCAAATACTGAGCTGCAGAAGAGAATAACAGAATAAAAATCAATGCATTAATTGAACCTCAGATAAAATTCAGTTGTTGAGTCTTCTGTACAGGAGTACTTCATAAAAGTAAATGAAGAAAGATTCAGTGGGAAAAATAGATTTGTTCCTCTCACAAAAATATATACCTTAGATTCACAAAGAAAAGTTCTCTTCACAGTTCAGAGATCACCCAGGTTAGCCCTAAGCACTGAGAACACAAATCAAGTTTTCTCTGTTCCCAGGGCACACACTTTTGGAACAGTTCTACCTAGTGGTTAACACGCATTTTTAATAATAACATAATAATAACATAATAATAAAAATGCACATTTTTCTCAGGGCACCAACACACGCATGGAAAAAATGCTTTGGAGTGAAACGGACTGCAACTAAAATAAGGAAAAAACTGACTTTTGTAAGCTGCCAAGTGGCATCACTGTCACACTGATCTGGACAACATTTGTTTCCAGCTGTACCACGACTGTAACCCCATCATCTTCCATTCCAACTCTTGGCTTTCAAGGACAGCCACCCATCAAAGTAACCAACAGCCATGGTGATGGAGGAAGAAAGATTGAGCTACAAAGAGATGCTAGACAAGCATATTTTCCTGGGACATTTTTCTGGGAGGTGAGGCTGCTCAGTTAAATACAATTTGACCCAGTAAGACCATGACCACACCAATGAGTTTCACAGCCTTGCTCATCCATTCCAAATCTGCCTCTTGTGTCAGGCTGGCTCCCAGTCTGTCCTTGTCCTTTCGACCTCACACAAACACAGCTTTGTGTCAGGCATCATGGAAATGGGCCCCTTCTTACCCCCAGCTCAACGAGCAGCCCCTCCCTGGGCTCCATGGGGAGCCATTGCTTCAACATTTTTATTGTAAATAATCTATTCTGTACCTGTCACAGGTGAAAAGGAGAACAGAGGTTCAGGGGTAAAAAATACTCTTTAGTGAGCAACAATTTGAATTAGCTAAATATTGTGACAGAAAATCTGCATATACACAAAGTGTTTTGTGTGTATTCAACCATCAGCTGTTGAAAAACAGCTAAGTTTTATTTTCTACACAGGAGGAAGAATAGATAAACTTCTGCAGTCTGTTAAGTACCTCCATTACAGCATGAAAATAGCACAGCAAGCATGAGTGTTTGTTTAAAACAGCTTAATTGCAACAGAACATCCAAATCTTCTTAGTTGGCAATGGAAATTATTTGGGTATGGTTATCCATTTTAAACATATTTATATCGTGGGTTGGAGCTGAAATTAATTGACAGTTTTTCGATCCAATGGCGCTTCTCTAATTTTGCATATTTAAACCTGCTGGAGGTGCGGGAACTGCCTCTTTGAATTCAACAGGCAGCTGGAGAAAGGGGGGAAGGGGAACAGCTCCGGGCCCGGCCCTGGGGAGCCGGGCTGAGCTCCCCTCCTGCAAAGGCCAGGGCAGGGGTCCCTGGCATGCATCAAGGGCCCCCCCAAAGCTGCAGGCAGCCAAAGTGCAATGGGGGCTGCAGGGCCGAGATTGCCAAGCAGCTCCCAAGAATCCAGGAGGGGCTTGCCCTCCCCCACTCCACAGGGTCCCCCATGGGCCTGGAAAAAAAACGATTTTCAGTTTTTTCAGACTGCAGAAACTATTGAGCAACTGGCATCATCGAAGAAGAAGAGCTTTTCCTTCNAGGCGCGCGAAGCTTAAACCGATCCTTTTGCAAAAACGTGGTACAGAACTGTAATACCATACTGTTCTGTTATCCATTTAAAGGACATGGGGGGGAATTGAGAACACCCCACGTTTGGATGTTCAGTGCGATGGACGGTCTCCGACCAGACAGGACTATTGCGGTGGCAGTTCAGAAACCATGCGGCAGCAGAGAGGAGACCTCTTTCTTTTCCCTGGAGGTTGGAAAGACTTTTTAAGAACCCTAATATTGACCAGAAATTCCATCCTTGTTACCTTCCTTGTTCTCTCCCGGGAAGCCTGTGAGGAGGGTTGAATACCCCTGGTGTGAAAGGGGCTGGGGGAGGGGTGGTGCTGGCAAAGAAAGGAATGTGTTTTGTTTTTTTTTACTTTCATAGTGTTCCTTTTCTTTTAATCCTACCTAGTAACAATAAACTATCTTTATACTTTTTGAAGTTTTTGAGCCTGCTTTGCCATTTCTCCTAATTCATATCTCACAAAAACAAATATGTGAACTAAACCACGAAATGTATTGGTGTTTCTGCTTGGTTATTGAATCTAACCCGTTACAATGTCATACTTCAGAGAAAAGCAAAACTAATGTTAGACAAAAAAAGTATTTCAATGTAAAATTATCTTGACTCTTGCAGCAAAGAACATTCTTATTAGGTTTACCACCTGGGGTTTAAATTTCACATTTTCTTTACGATTTTATTTTTTAAACAAAGTACCTCACAGGTATTGGGGGCCTGCATCAAAGAGATCTCATAGCTCCTAGCTGCAATGCTCAGTATCTATTTTTTTTCCATTAACCCACCAAGCCTGATTCTCTGGGGGTTCACAAGTAATGTATATGGAAGTTCTGGGGGTTATTGCTCTGATTAGCTTGTGTCTTGGTTTGAAAGACA
>VZRO01001005.1:0-41543 GCA_013397915.1 Daphoenositta chrysoptera
AGGATCAGGCACTAAGGGCTGATTATATTTCCCAAGTTCTGTTCAGACCCATCCTGAAGTATTCTGACATTTTCTGGTGGGTTGTCTGAGCACAATACACTTTACCTACCTCTGTTAGTATTAGTTATAGAAGAACTACAGACTCACAACATTCTTTTTCTAAACAGAACAAAAAAGTTAAATCCTGTCTTAATAAAAGTAGGTCTTTGCACGGACTCTGTCTAGGAAAGTGTCCATGTTGTGCTGATATGATTCAGTCTATCCAGCTGCTTTTCCTAAACTCTTCTGAGCTACAGCTGGGGCTGTGGACGGAGCTGTGGGAAGAACGGGCAAAGCAATCTTAAATGCTTCTGCCTTTGTTTATTTATTACCCTTTCCTTGGGCCAAACATAAGTCATTTTGTGGTGGTACTGCAAGTAAGGTTACTGATTTTGTGTATATTTATATAGCTACTGTTAAATTATTTTCTTCAAGAGCCCCTAAATCAAGGATTGTTGGTGTTTGAATCCGAATCAGTGGGACAGTCTGGCTTACAGCATGGTTCCACAGCAGTGGTACTGAACCAGCTGAAGGGGCAGGAACAAACAGTGGGAGAACCAGGAGCACTTCTGCTGTAGCTGCTGAAAAACATCTATCCTGTATTTTCACCCAACATATCACTAATCAATTGAATTATTGTTCCAGAGGCATTGATGTTGTAAGAAACAAAATCAAAATGTTTGCCCAGCAAAAGGTCACACTTCCAAAAGGTCGGCATAAGATAATCATCCTTGATGAAGCAGACAGGTATGTTGTTTTTTCTTGACCTCAGCTACTGTGTGAAATGTGCCTCATCTCTCCTGTCTGTAGAGCTCCAATCTCAGAGAGTATTGAGTGTTTCTATCAAGCTGTTCAAAACAATTTGTTAGGAAATTAATATGGATTGAACAGTGATTTTATGGGAGTACTCACGGCAAGCAGAGATCATTGCTTCAAAAGAGATGCTGAATATTGATGTGGAATGCTCTGGATATGAAACAGCACCTTTCAGTTTGCTGGGAAGATGCCCCATCCCTGGAACTGTTCAAGGCCAGGTTGGACAGGGCTTGGAGCAACCTGGTCTAGTGGAAGGTGCCCCTGTCCATGGCAGGGGGTTGGAACTGGATGATCTTTAAGGTCCCTTCCATCCCAAACCATTTTGTGATTCTGTGATTCCTTCTCTTTGAAAAGAGTTTGGCTCATGTAGAGAATTTCACTGGATGAAAATGGGACATTCTCCTCCTCCACCTTATGCAGGTGGTGTATTAACATTCTTAGCAGCATTCTTCAGAGCACTGATGATTTCATTTTGCTTGTCATGGATGTCAGTTTGCATGTTTTGGAGGCCTCAGTGACTGCCTGCATTGCAGGGTTTGTTCCCATGACTAGAAAAAGCTGCTTGGTTTACCAAACTAGAATATTAAGTCATTTACAAAGCACACCTTAATAGGAGTAAACTCTGAAGCTTGTATGAAAATAGTTCTTAGGCTGCACCTCTGAGTGAGTGAAGGGCAGATCTCTCCTAACTCCTTGTGTCCCCTCAGCATGACAGATGGAGCACAGCAAGCGTTGAGAAGAACAATGGAGATCTATTCCAAAACAACGCGCTTCGCACTTGCGTGCAACGCCTCTGACAAAATCATAGGTGAGTGCTCCTGGTTCCTGGGTGTCCTTGTCATATGTTCTCCATGCTGTTGGCTAACTTCCAAGGCAGCTTCCAGAAATACCTTGGACAGGCTTGTTGCAAGAAAGCGTGGTACTTCTGAAAAATCAAGCCACCTGTACTTCAGCTGATAAAAGACTTTATTTGTGTAGCCAGGAAACCCTCTGAGCAGCCCTTTTTGATGGATAGTGCCATATGTGACTGCAGAAACAGATTTCTCGTGCTTTGGGCTTAATCTGCATCCAACTCTGCTACAGTTTAAGATGTTTGATGTATTGTTTACTGGGTACCCTTTTTGTCCTTTCTGAATCATAATCTTAAGTTTGCCTATAGGTGAACACATTGCAGACCTTCCCTTGATAAAATAGGCTTCCCTTGATAAATTAATGTGATAAACATCTATATTCAGAAATCCAGGAGAACAGAGGAAGCTGAGCTTTGTATATTTTTCCACATATCTGGGAAAACTCCTGTAGCACATTTGGGCTCAAGGGAAGGACCATAACAATTGTATGTGCCTAAGGAGAGGCTGTGTTCTGCTTGGAGCTTTACATATCCTTTTTCTTTAAAAGACATATGAATTGTTGGAAACTGAAATGAAGACGTGCTTGGTTGTGGGGTTTTTTGACAGAAAGAGGGAGAAGCTAATTACACATCTGTGTCCTCAGAACCTATACAGTCTCGCTGTGCAGTGCTGCGTTACACCAAGCTGACAGATGCACAAATCCTGGCCAGGCTACTGAAAATTGTTGAGAAAGAGGATGTATCATATACAGATGATGGACTAGAAGCCATTATCTTCACAGCCCAAGGTGATATGAGACAGGTAAAAGGAGAAAGACACTGTAAGGCTTCTATTTAATGCAAAAAAATTTTGAATTGCAGCTCTCAAGGATTTCTCTCTGGAGAGGTAAAGCAAAGGGGATGTGACTTATGGCCCAAGAGTAACTAAACTATTTTGTTTTCTGAGGGTTTAAAATGCTCCTTAAAAGCGAGTTGGTGGGAAGTAGATACCAAACTTGTGGGAGGAGATAAAGTCAGCAGAAATTTCTGATTTTGTCTGTTGTTTAATGGCAAACTGCTTATTTGGCATCATTTCCTGAAGTGCATTTCATCCTGAGGAGGGGAGTGAGAAGTAGAGCACTTCAGAAAATAAATAAATTCTTGTTTTTTCTTTCACAGGCATTAAACAACTTACAGTCCACATACTCTGGATTTGGCTTTATAAACAGTGAAAATGTCTTTAAGGTCAGTAATAGCTGAAAACAGTTTTGCCAGAAGTTTAGCCCTATGGCTGTGTGAGATTCCATTGGACACATGAGCCTTTTTGCTAGTTTGCAGGCAGCCCTGTGTATGTAGCAGTTACAAGATTAGACTTTAAAAAGCCCATGTGCCTTTTGAAAAGATGTCCCTAATGGCACATCTGAGACCATGTGGCTTTGCAGCTCTCTCAAAGCACACAGATCACATAACAGCTGGGAAATTTCAGTGATAACTTGGGAATCTATTGCTTGGGTCTTCTCATTTCATGCCATTGAGTCTGCCATGACAGACTATCTGAAAAGTCAGATTACTTAAAATTTAGTCTGTATTCCAGGATGTTTCTGATTCAGTACTTCAATTCCATAGAAGCTTAGTGAAAATACCAGAGGTTAAACGCAAAGTCTTCTAATACTTTAAATGTAATATTTCCCTTGGATACAGGTATGTGATGAGCCTCATCCTCTGCTTGTGAAGGAAATGATACAACACTGCATAAAGGCAAATATTGATGAAGCATACAAGGTTGGTTTTCATGTCTTGTGTCAGTATAGACAGACATTATTTCTCTACAGAATTTTGTTTGCTTTGAGGAATTCACAATGTGTGTTGTTTTTTAAGATAAGGCCAATACCATGCAGATGAGTGTATGAACTAAATCCCTTTTGTGGGGGAGTTTGTTCAGATGAATTATCCAACATGCGAAAAAGGAAGTTGTAGTGAAATTACTTGCTAGATGCTTGAGGTTAAATCAGCTGATAAATAGTACATGCAATTTCAGTAGTTACATACAGCTGTTCCAAATGTGAATATCCTTGACTCACCTGGCAGATAAATGGGGGATTGTTCTTGCCTGCACAGATTCTTGCCCACCTGTGGCGACTTGGATACTCTCCAGAAGATGTCATTGGCAATATCTTCCGTGTGTGTAAAACCTTTCAAATGCCAGAATATCTGAAACTGGAATTTATCAAGGTTAGTACTAACCTGGCCCCTGATGGGACCTTTTGGGCCTTTTCAAGAAGAAGGTGTGATCAGGGGCAGCGTGAGGGGTTTCCATTTAAAATTTCTTGTATATTAGCAGAAACAAAGTATTTCTTGACTCATTACTGCTTTCTTTCCCACTGCATCATCAGTTTGTCACTAAGAAGTCAGTTGAATTTTAGCATCTGAACACCCACAGAAGTGCCAGAAATCCCTTTAGTGATCAGCTAAAATTAATAGCAGATGTATAGCTGAATTTATTATTTATATCAAAACCTCAAATAACTCCTTGAAAATGTTTTTCAAGTGCATACTTGATTCTAGTCCAATTGATAGTAAAATATTAAGTTATATTAACAGTGAGTTGACAAATGGTAAGCTGGTGATATGGAATTACTCTTCATGTTTGAAAACAGTCCTCATATGTAGGCACCTTGCTTCTTATAAAGGAAGTGGGGAAATACAGGCTTTGAATTAAAAAAAAAAAGGCGTTTTAGTTGGTTTATAGGAGTAGATACATTCTGTGAAGTTTGAGTGACTCGAAGCTGGTCTTTTAGTAGTAAGGACTATGTTCTGTTGAGTCATTAGTAAAATATACACAGGCTGGGGGAGCAAACAGAAGACTTGACCATGTCTCTGTCCCCAGGAAATCGGGTACACTCACATGAAGATAGCAGAAGGTGTGAACTCCCTTTTACAAATGGCTGGGCTGCTGGCCCGGCTGTGCCAGAAGACTGCAGCCCCTGCAGCCAGTTAGGCACCTCCTCGAGCCTGCTGGGAGGAAACCAGGTTTTGTTGCAAAAATGATTCATACTTTTTTTATTTAGACCAATAAAGCTCGAAAATTTACTTTAACCCTCGAACTTGTGTGTGTTTTATAACCAGGATAGAACAGAGGATGGTGACAGTCCAGAGCAATGAGGTCTTTCCAGTGCTCTCAGCAAAACTGCTTATGTCCATGGTATTGAGATCTAAGCAGGACAAACAAAAATGGAATCCTATTGTTAGGGATTACACTTCAAGCCTGGTCATGAGTGATCTTACCAAGACCAAGAAGGAAAATTTTTGCAGAAAATACAGCATTTACTGAAGTTATAATTGAGATACATTGAGCAAGTGCCACTTTGTCCTGTGGGTAGGGAAGGTATTTTCACCAAAAATACAGGAGAAATTTTACACATTTCTTAATGGTGCCACTATATTTTGGATACTCCTTTTGTAGTCTTTAAAAACTTTATTAAATTCTGGATGATCTGCATTTGAGTTCCCTTTCCTGTCCCTGCTTGTCCAGGTTAGGTAATGGCATAGTTTCAGCTTGCCAAAAAGCTACAGAATCATGTTTTCCTGTCCAGTTTTGGAAACACCTTGCCAGTGTAGATGGGCAATTAAGTATGAAATGCAGAGAGAAAGTAAATAATTGAATTTGACCACCTGATACGAGATGTGAGACTTGTGTCTCCAAGCAGATACATCTTAATATAATTAAGCATGGTTTGGTTACAGCAGTCACACAGAAGAGTGCAGAGTCATAAGCTGCTGGTTTTGCACTTCTGCCCATTTTGCTGATGATTTCCACCCCAAGTGTTCAGTTCCCCACTGCTGCTGTCTTGGTGCCAAATGGATCTTTCCTGGCAGCACCAGTTGGCTTCAGCCTGGGGACTGGTCCTGCACTGAGGCAGGGGCTGGGCACACCCTCCCATTCTGACAAGCCAAAGGGGTCACAAGTTTCAGCAGCAAGAGCTGGTGGCATTGTGACTTTCCCCTCAAGTCTTCCTGCAGCTCCTCTGGCAGAGCATACAGAGAAACTTCTGTGATTCAATGTGCAGGAGAGCAAGGGAATTGGCAGCTAAAGGGCAGAGAATGCTGCAAGCAGCTCTTGGAATAATGGATGTAATGCTCAAAAGTGCATTCTTCCTTCACTAGCTATGTATTGAACTTAGGCTTTGGTTCCCAGCCAGTGAGTTGTCACTATGAGCACAAACTCTATTAAATACAGGATTAATAGTTCAGTACTGGGGCTTTAGCTGCTGAGTTCTCTACAGACACAGCATCACAGCTTTTGTTGCCAAAAACTTAAATAAGGTTAATTTTCCTTTGACTGCACATCGTAGCCAGCCTACCCTGTCTTACCTTTCTCATTAAATGTGTTCATTGCTGAATGGGGAAGGAAGAGGTGTTACCATGGATGTTTCCTAAAGCAGAGAACACCGTACTTGGACCCCTCAAGGTCAGTCCTTACCCTGTGGGATGTGCCTGCCTACAGTGGTGGTGCCACTGAAAGGGGGAGGAACACGGAGGGTCATGGTTCCTGTTCCTACCTGGTTTCAGAGGGTTTCTTCTCAACTACATTCTCAACTCCATTCAGAAGCTGCATTTCACAGCTCCAGTTTGGAGCACTCTCCTCTGGGCTAATCCTTTCCATCTCTGCGGGGACATAATCACACTCACTTTTCCGAAGAACAGGACTAGTATTGATCCCAGAGGCCACCAACACCTCCTGCTCTCCAAAGGCGTTTGTTCCCCTCTGAGTGCAGAGCTGCTGCTTCACAGCACTTAGCACAGGCTCCCCAGCTCCATTTCAGAGCTGCACCAGCAGTGCCAGAACTACTTTTCTAAAGCATCTTACATTGAAAACAGGAAGTGAATTTCTCACTTGACTGCCTACCTAATGTGAGGAGAAAGGTGGGCCCAGGGGAGATGAAAGTCTCCTTGCATTAGGTTCAAACGACACTGTGTCTAGCAATTCTGGTTGAGCACCAGGAATCCTTGCACACCTAAAGCCAATCCTGAAAGGACAGCGTGTCAGTGAACACACACATCTGCACTCACTCATTGCAAAGAAAAACCATGAGGCCGTTCAGAGCAAGACTGATAACAAACATTGATGAGAGTTCCTGAAACAGTCCCTGGATACCTTCCAGTGTAATGAGATGACTGGCTGAGAAGTGCTCCAGAAGCTTTACAAGTCTAAGGAAGGATTTACTCCTCACTACAGCTGACTGCTCGGGAGAGCTGCAAAGGGGGATTTGCTCAGACCCCCAGAAAGTGAAGGGAAGATTCTCCCCATCCAGCTCCTGCCCTGCCTGCTTTGGCTCCACAACTTTCAAACTCGGACTTTGGCAATGGAGGAATCTTGTACCAAGAAAATCTAATTGGTGTAATCTGCCTCCCTGCTTAGTGAGGAGAGCAGTAAATCTTGTATTTTCATGTTTTGACCGTGCACTGACCTAATGCTTAGAACTTTCTGGGAGGCCTCCAGCTGGATCTGTCGCTGTGTGCCAAGGATCTGTCACTGCTGCTAATCCTGCATTCATGAATGGCTCCCTTGGTTGGGAGATGAATCACCCGTGGGTAACACCACCAGACATCACTCGGAACAAGCTCACCCTTGCAGTGAACAATCCTCAGTCTGGAGCACTTCATGGAAAGCAGGAGCTTCTTCAGGTGCTGAGGATGAATCCCAACAGACTCAAGGCCCTGGGAGAGCCAGGAACAATTTCAAGCACCCCTTACCTGCCTGGGAGCCTGTGCAGAGCCAGCACAGGCTGTCACTGTGTTCTTCTGGCTCATGGGGACCCTGCTGCCACACAGCTGTGCAGACTTTTTGCAGAGCATTTGACCATCAGGAAACCTAATGAGAAACCTGATGAGAAGCTGGGCTGGGGTGAGCAGAAAACCAGGCTGTAGCTCCCTGCCTGTGTGTAGCCCTGAAGTGCACTAGATTTTCTCTGTTGTAGAAGTCCTGTGGAAACTTGTAGCATTTGCAGGAGCCACTAGTAAACCTTCTCCTGAGCCAGACTCCAACCCACCCACTGTTTCAGCTACACCAGTGGTGGGCACCTGTGGTCTCTCTCGGTGATTCTGCTAAAATTAGAGCCAAGTCATTTGCAGTAGGAAACGCCTGACATCCCTTCTCCCACTCCACGGCTCTGTAACCCTTAGCTCCCCTCCTCTGCTCACTCACTGTGAGCGTGGGCTGTGTTCTTTCCTGAAACACAGTTTTCCAATCTGATTTTGAGGAAGAAGGCCTCAAAGGCATTTTTTCCCCATAGGATCCTGCACATCACTCCATGTCACCTCATGCCCTCCCATTTCTGTGTCACCTGATCATGCAGACATCTGTATCATTGCAAACCATAACAAAACACCCCATTTTCTTTGGAAGCTTTCAATTTTAATAAATAAGTGTTCCAGAAGTGCCAGATCTGTGCATCAGGGCTCAGGAGATAGGGATTCTGTTTCTGGGATGGTGTTCCTACAGCCATATTGAGGGACTGGTACCGTTTCTGAGGCTGGTGGCTGTGGATCTGACCCTCACAGTTGTTGCTGGTTCTTTGTATCATTATAAAACAGACACTGAAACATGAGGAAAACTGCCATAGACCAACGCTGAATTACAAGCCATGGATAAGGCAGGCATTTAATCCTCTTTAGCTTTTGTGAAGAGGTTGGAATCTCATTCAGCTCCAGACAACCACTGCTGTTATAAACACAACCTCTGCCTTGCCAGTTCCTCTCATGTAGGAAACTGCTTCTGTAGGACAGCCCGGGAACTAAATCAGAACATAATCCCTATGGCTTAATACCATCGTGCATGAGTCACCCTGACAAATTAAGTAGCTGGCTGCATTACTGCTCAGCAAGTTAAGGATTCATTTCATGCCTTACAGGAGAAAACATTGCCCAGACTGGCCATCTTCCCTCGAGTGGACATGCAGGGAAATGAGATGGGAAGAGGAGCCTGGGGCTTGCCTGTGGTGGCTGGGGGCAGAGTGCTTCCTCCAGTTGCCAGTTTGCAGTTGGACTTCTGTGGGGCTTCAAGCAGTGTATTTCTTCCTTTCAGTGACACCCCTTCTACGTCATTGCAGGCACAGTTTGGAGAAAAGATTTCAGGGAGGGATGGAAATCTCCCCTCTCCCTGTGTGCATGTTCGCTGGGTGTGCTCTTACAGCTCAGCAAAAGATTTCTTCAGACTTCATTCAGAATACTTGAAATATGAGGAGAAAAAACAGTGAGTCCACTGACTTTTAATCCCTGCTTTCAACTTAACTCTGCTGCCTGCTATATTTTCTTTCCAGGGACAAGTAGTGACATCCACTACAAAAGGTCCATGTCTAAGCAGGAACACAGTTGTGCTCCTGGAGGATGATCCCTGATCAGAACAAGAGGCACAGAGGCACCAAGAGCCCATTTCTCAATTCGGCCTCCCTTGGTGGAGAACTTCTGCTGGCATTTGTTTCACAAAATTACTCTGCTAGCAAAAGCTACAACAGAGGCATCAATATAATGGCAAAAAGATGCCTGGCAGCAAGGTATGGCTGGGTCAGGTTTCTCAGGCTGGGTTTTTCCATGTCCAGCTACATCTGGCAGAAGTAAATGTCACAGGGTGCAGAATAGGATGACTGTGCTTTGCATGGGGGGGACAAATCCTAAATAGTCTGCATGGCTTCAGAAAGATCTGACTTTGGGAGTCTGCCCACTGCTGGTGCCTACAGTCTGGGGAATATAAAACCCTGTAAAACTAGAGCAGCTGGCACGTGGCATAAGGACAATCCAGCTGGGTCTCTGTAGGTGCTCAAGAGAGTAAAAACCCGACAAGGAGAGCGATACTGGTCCCAGTCCATCTCCCAGCTAGAGTCCTAGTCCAGCCTGGAGCAGGGTGACCAGCACTCACCATCCCATCATTCACTGTCCCTCTGTCACGCAACTTTCCTGCAGCTCTCTGCAGGTTTTTTTACTTTATCTTCCTTGAGTAATTCTTTATCAGCAGCATCAGGTTGGTGCTGATAATGGGGCAGGATATGTGGTCTTAGCACAGCAGGCTGGGCTCAGCTGAGGGAATCCCTGCTCAGAGCAGGGGGGTTCTGGGTGTCCCTGTCCACAGCACAGAGCAGAACTGCCTCAAGCTGCTCCGGAGCAGTTCAGAGTTCCTGTGCCTGTTGGAGGAGGGCAGCGCTGGAGCTGGGAAGTGGACTTGGACAAATTTATCTCCATGGTCCGTGTTGGCATCAGCCAGAGATGTGGCACAGCACAGGGTGGGCTCTCCCCACTCCTCCAGTGCCCATGTGGGCTGCTGTGCTGGTGCTGCCAGCCGAGCTCCCTTTGGCATAAAGCAAATCCTCCCACCCCTAAATAAACACCATAAACCCAATCCTTCCACCCTACATAAACATATCCACCATTTACTCTGTTTGTACCTTTGCTCTGACAGCAGGGCAGGGCCTGACACAGGACCCGTGTTGATGTAGTCTGGCTCGTCATCCGGGCTCTCTGTCAGCGGGGCTGTGGGTGAGGATGGGAAGCTCTCATCAGTGAGTGGGTTGATGTAAAAACACACAGACCACTGACACACCATGTGTCCTGACAATATTTAGCCTCTGGTGCTGACCACTGTCAGATCAGTGTCAAGGTCTCACTGAAAAGGCTTCAAAATGATCGCAGCAAATTTGCAAACACTCTGGGCAGCTCTTCAGAGCCAAAAGAGATTTAATCTAGAGAGTGTGCAAACAGGAATCAGTTTGCTTACAAACTGATACAACTTTCACAGAGACACAAAGCTCTTAAATACGTATGTGTACGCTCCCCACTATCTCCCAGGCCAGAACTCTCCCCCATGCCTCACAGGAAGCCACACGTTAGATTAAACTGGTTAAAAGGTCAGCTTGAGAAATAGGCCCCCCGATTAGAGCAGGAGAGTCAAGGGCTGTCCCACTGGGTGTGTGCACACAGTTCTGTGTCACAGGGGATTACACAGCTCTGCTGGCACTGGGGCAACCTCATATGTAAGAGGATATAAGACCTGAAGAGCAACATTTTTCTGTAGCATCCCACAGTCAGGGTTTAAGCACAGCCACCCAAATGGTGGCCTTTTGAGTATGAGAAACACCACGTCCCAATGGAGCAGCATTCAGTTACAGGCGTGTGTAGCAATTTGCACATTGCCTTGGATATTTATCATGGACAATTGGAAAAAAAGTTAGGACAAGGGTGATGGCTGTGTTGCCCATGCATGGTCTATACTGGTCTAGTGCACCAGGCAATCTGCCCATGAGCCCCATCCCCAAACAGCAGACACCAGCTGAGAACATACCTTGCCCTTGCTGGAGTTTCCATGTGTGTATAGCCATGCTGTTCTCATAGTCTACAGCGTCATCTGTGACAAGGAAGAGTTTGGACAGGACGATACTGAACAGCAAATGGACTAAAAATGGGCCTTTGTGAAAGCCCCCTCCTGCCACGGCCCCTGACTGCCCCTGCACGTGGCTGAGTTTCCAGCCACCACAGATCTGCTGATGCTGCCTCATCATTTTTCCAGCCCTGGCCACGTGCCTGGATATCCACAGGCACGGATGGGGATCAGACAGGTCCCTGCTGCTCCTGCCTCCTCTAATCACTCTGCACAAAGCCAGGCAGGAGCAGGGCAGGCTTTAGCAGTGCAGAAAGCGTGTGTTAACTCACAGAAGGAAACCAAAATGACTTCCTATTTTGATTGCAACATCCCAGGACTGACACTGGAAGCCCTGAAGAAACACTGGGCCAGTGTCATCCGCCAGAAGCTTCCTGGTTGCAGCCTTCTTGTGCTGGATACGGTGAGAAACCTGAGCTAGGGGTCAGAACCATGTTCAGCCTGGCTGTAACAGCACTAAAAACCTAGAGATGCAGACCCCAAAGCTCCTGAATTGCTGCAGAAACCACCAAGTCACAGTGATCAGGTTGGAGGTATCACCACATGCATTTTTCTGCAGAAAGGGGAAATGCTCCAGGCCTGCTCTGTGTGGGCAGCTGTCCCTGTGCTCCAGCTCCATGGCACAGAGCTGGGAGGAAGAGCTGAGCTGTGAACAAGCAGGTTTCTCTTGGCTAAGGGGTCACCATCCCTCTCTGCACTTTGTGTGACATACACAAACCATGACAGCAGCACACTTACCTGGGTCAGAGCCCTGAGACACTCCAATGATGACATTTTCATAGGAATAGGAATCCTCATCTTTCTCTGATGGAGAGAAGAAACAGGAGTGACAAAGGACCTAAGGAAGTGTAAGTGACCTGGGAAGATCCCTCAGCATCTGCAGGAGGGGGCTGTTTCCCACAATGAAATGTAGATTAGCTAAAAATAGTCTTTGTGCCAGCCTGTGGTGCCCAAGGGATGGGGTATCCCAGTGCAGTGGAATCAGATGGTCACTCCCACAGGAGCACCATCACCAATGGTTTTGGACTGTCCTGTTTATAGGCAACAGATGGACTGAGGGGGCTTGAACATCCCTCAAGCCCCACAGCTCTGCTGCACCCTTTTAATGAATGTGTCTCCTGGACCCACACTTGCTTCAGGCCATACACAGTGATGCACAGACCTCAGCAAGAGCAGTCTCATGAGCTCCCTGGAGCCATGGGACAACCATGCAAAGGAACCCACCTGGCTTGCCTGGGCACCTACCACGGGCTGGAGCAAAGAACCTGGTGCAGTTGTAGTAGTAATCCAGAGATATGGGCTCCCTGTGAGAAGAGCAGCACTGTTAGCTCCCCCTGCCCAGGCTGAGCTATGGGAGCACCAGGACAGCACTGGGACCAGTATGGCTCCACTCGACCGTGCTGGTGGCAGCACAGGGTACTTACACATAGGCAGCATCTTCCTGCAGGCAGTTCTCTGCAAGAACAAGGGTTTGCTGTCAGCACCCCACCATGGCATCAACATCAACAGCCATCCCTGGGCACAGCTGGACAAACCCCCCAGCACAGCCACAGCTGACATCCCCAGCAGCCACAAAGCCCTGGCACAGCCCCAAAGCCCATCCACAGCAGAGCCAGGTGGCTGGAGCACGGGGAGGCAGCCCTGATCCACCCCAGGTCCTGAGAAAACCCCGGCTCATGGACACATCCTGCCAGCTGGCAGGGAGATGGGGAACGTGCTCCCCAGCTTGGGAAAGCAGAGCACAGCCCCACACACCAATAATCCTCCTAGGGCAAGCACCAGCTCCCACTGCCCCGGGAGGGAGCAGGGGGCTCGGGAGCACCCGTCCCCCTCCTCTCTGCCCGTTAATCACATCAGTGGGTGTCTTACAAAGCAATCTCTAAACTGACCCAGCCAGAGCTCTGCCAGCTGTGGTGCCAGCTGCCTGTGTGCTCCCTGCCAGCTCCCATGCCCTGGGACCTCCCATCCTCTCTGCTGCCTTCCTTCCCAATGCCCCAGACATGTGGCTGCAGCATTTACCTGCCAGGAAATTCTGGTACCTGGACTCATCCCTGCTCCCTGGGGACAAGAGAGGGGCACATTACACAGGAACTCAAGCTGAGTGATGGGAGCAGTTCAACAATGGAGAAACCAAGTATTTCAGCACCAGCAGCTCTACCCCCACTCAGCTCTCAGGTCAGGGGATGTGACCGCAAGGTTGGACACTCCAGGGTACAGGAATTGGGACAGCCAGGGGTGGTATTTTAAGCAATCTGTGCCTGTGGCTCTAACCAAGACTGGTCAGCCAGAGCAGGATGAGCACTGGGCTTTAAAGTCAGACCTAGGATAGACACAAACTAAGATGGACGTGGACCTGTTGCAGCAAGTCCAGAGGAGTGCACAAAGATGCTCCAAGGGCTGGAGCCCCTCTGCTCTGGAGCTGGGAAAGCTGGGGTTGTTCAGCCTGGAAAAGAGAAGGCTCTGGGGAGACCTTAGGGCCTCTTCCAGTGTCTAAAGGGGAGAGGGACTTTGGACAAGGCCTGGGAGTGGCAGGACAAGGGGGAATGGCTTCCCACTGACAGAGGGCAGGGTTAGATGGGATACTGGGAAGAGATTTTTCCCTGTGAGGGTGGGGAGGCCCTGGCACAGGCTGCCCAGAGCAGCTGGGGCTGCTCCATCCCTGGCAGTGTCCAAGGTCAGGTTGGACAGGACTTGGAGCAAACTGGGATAGTGGAAGGTGTCCCTGCCCATGGCAGGGGGTTGGAAGGAGATGATCTTTAAGGTCCCTTCCCACCCGAACAGTTCTGTGATTCTGTGATTCTTTGTATCTGTGCCTGTCCCAGGGAGCTGCTCACCATATCCAGTGTGACAGGAAGCACTGAGCTCTTCGGTGGCTTTCCTGAAAGAGAGAAATGAGACCTAAAATCCCAGGTCTGAGCAAACCCTACCAGCAGTTACACACCATCAGAAGGACCATCCATGAAACCTCCCTGCAAGGTTGTCAAACACACACATGGAGCAAAGGGGAGATGAAGAATTTGGGGTAAAATCCCAAGACGAGAATAACTATGCTTGAATATTGCAGCAGAGTCATTGTGGCTGTGTAGTTCCTAAGGGTTTTGGTGAAGTGGAGAAGGGGATTTATCACATCAAACTGCTTATAAGTGAATAATGGCCATTTCTTTTCTGTGATGTATCTATTATGGACAGCCACAGCCCACTTTCCTGGGTTTGATTTAATCAGTTGCCAGAAGAATGCAGTCAGACTGAAGAAAATCCAGAAAAAGTCTAAACATACTATTGATCATCAATAAATGAAGCAACCTGATCAAGTTGAAGATGTCCCTGCTCCTCACTGGGGACTTGGATTAGATGACCTTGAAAGATCCCTTGCAACCCAAACTATTCTTTGATTCTAAATACAGCCCAAGCCACATCTATAGAACCCAAAATGCAATCCCAAATGTTCATGTATGTTGGTGAACTTCATCCAACCTTGGCTCTAGAGCTAGATTTTATTTGGGTTTTTCACCTACCTTGCTATTGGTAAGTTTTCAGGTTCCTTAATTTTTTCCAGCCTTCGGGTTGCAGCTGGCATCAACAACAAAATTATCATGTTAATTATTATGGCAGCAGCAGATATTTCAAAGTACACAGAACATCCACCAGAGAGGAATCCCCGGGACTGGCAAGCATTTTTCTAATGCATCCTAAAATAGCTTCCAAATTGCTTCTTGAATGTTCAAAAATGGTCAAAAGAGGAAACAACTAGAGAAAAAGCTGGTGTCTGTGCAGACCGCAGAGCTTGCAAACACTTGCTGGAGGAAGCTACAATCCCAGCTGCTGCCTTGTCACCTGTTGTCCCCAAACCCGCTCGATTTGGGGGCCATTCCCCTCCCTCCACACTGCGAGGTGCAGCTGAGAGCTTTGGTTGGGCTGGGATGAACAGAGACTTGTAGAGGGCTCAGGGGGCTCAGACCCAGCAGAGTCCTGGGGCAGGGCAGAGCCATCAGCAGACACATTTCACATGGACCCCGCAGGGGCTCGTTGTGATGTAAAACCCAAAAGGTCAGCGCTGAACCCAACCTGCTGCAGGAAGCAGCGAGGGGGGATGAGGAATGAGTCACTGCTATCACCCACACCCTCATTTTCACAGGGTGCACAAACTGGTTCCAAGAGCCCCAGTAGCTGAGGTGTCACTTTTCAACGACATCGCTTTCGTGAATTATTTTCAATGCAAAGGGCATTTTCTTCCTAGAGCTCAGAATTCGCATCCCTAGAAGCATCTAAGATGGCTTGGACAATCCAGGTCTCATAATTTCATGGCCTGGCTTCAAGGTGACCCTTTGAATATTACTTTTGCCCTGTTCTATGCATGCAGGGCCCCCACACCACGAGGCAGGAGCCATGCAATGCTCATACTCACTGGTATGGGGTCGAATCACCTCAAATCTCTGCTGGCTTTCGAGCCTGGAAAAAACAGCAGCACAACCTCAGCTGAATTTTGGGGTTTAGGACAAGGAAAACAGATACAAGAGACTTGACTGTTTGGTGAGTGGAGGGCAGAGGGCACCATGCTGGGCTCTGGGACGTGCCAAGCTGCATTGCTCAGCATGTCAGCCAGGGCCCATATGAGCTGGCAGCATCTTCCTGGATCTCATTTCATCCTTTAAAGACAAGATGTGGTTTTGGACCACTGGTAGAGCAGCCAACATCAGCTAAGGGAAGGATTCAGGGATGACGAAAACATCATTTTGGATTCCCATTCTCATGCTTCAGCAACCAAAGGCCAGAAGAGCCGTTTTACCCACAAAAAAAATGGATGTTCATGCATGAAATGGCTTCAAACCTCACTGCTTCACCTCCACTGCTGCCTCTGCTCCTCCCACCATCCCTTAACATCAGCATGAATGAAATAATGTTATCAATGATAACCTATGCCCATTCACCTCTTCACTTTTTAGTTAGTAGGAGAGCTGCTTTTCAGAGCTCCAGAGGATTCAACACCTTTTCTACTGCAGGTGTTTCTACACAGGCACTTATTAACTCCAATTTTGGGAACCCTTCCCCCTTTTTCATCGGGGTTGCCCCATACCCAGTCGAGATTCATGGCACAGGGCTGGCGGGAGAGTGTCAAAAAACCCAAACGTAGAGTCAAACCACTTTGCTTGCAAGACACCCAAAGCACACCTCTAAAAAGAGCACACACCACCACAAACCTGAAGTCAAACCATCCAATTCAGGTATGTTTCAAGAAGTTGGGATAATTCAGCAAGAGTCTGTGAGAGATGGAGCCCGTGGGGGAAGGAGCCTTCAGTGGCTGCTCCATCAGTCTGCAGTGGATCACCCCAGAGCCTTTCCCCACAGAAACAAACACCCCAAACCCTTGGAGGTCTTTGCAGAGCCCCATTTGCTCCTGTAACAAAGCTTACAACCCAACTTTTCTTAATATCACTGTGGTTTTTCTGTTACTGAAGGAAATAAGGGGTGGTGCATGTGTGGACACTGCATTTCCTTCGTTTCTGGTGCTGCAGGTCAGTGGCTGCTCTGGTACAGGGTCCCACCAGCACCACCCAAGGCCAGGGGCTTCTTTATGAAGTAACCAACCTTCCTATCTCATCTCAGGGCACAACAGAACAGGATAAGAACTTGCCCTTCTCTCCCAGACCTTTTTCCAACTAGTTAATGACTCAGTAACATCACAGTCAGAGTCTCCGTTTCATTTTGGATTATTCTTTGTAAAGGCACTGCCCCTTCAGCAGTGCCTTGGGGTGGGGCACACTGCCTTGCATCCCATCCTGCCATTATTTTATTTTATATAGACCCACATTTCAGCTTGGATCTGGCTCTGGGGCTCACGCTGGGTGAGTTGTCTGGGGGAGAAACACAATTGGGAAAGGCAACTTACTGGCTCCTCCGCTCATCCAGCTGTGTCTCCCGTTTGGTAGCTGGAGGACAAGGGAACAAAAAGCTCTTAGAAAGGATGATTTTGGAGTTAGAGATTAGAAAGGCCAATAAATACATTCACAAAATTTCTTCAGCACATTAGGACAGCAGAGGCAGAGAGCAGCAGTTGCAGTAGGGTTTTGATGAAATTTTTTGAAACTATCTTTCAATTGTGGTTTTTGTCTCATACCCCACAAAGCAAAGCAGCCAGTCCTGTCCCCAAACCCCAACCTGCAGCCTCTCCCCCACCAAAACCCACCCACTGCTTGGGAAGGGGCTCAAACCCCACTGGGTGCTCTCTATATGAATTTATCCTCCAGACTCCCCTTCCACGCCTGCCCTTCTGTCCCAGAACCTCTGCAGGACTGGTGTAACTGGAGCTGGTCCTCCCCCATGGAGTCCCAAAGCCACCACCACGATGGCCACGGGGAGGGGTCTGCAGCCCACAGTGTGACACCCACCCCACCCCAGGGAAGGGGTGCTGCAGTTTGGGGGCTCCTTCCCCCCCGGCTCTCTCCAGAGCCTCTTCCCTGCTCAGGCTGTGGGAGCATCCCCACAAGGCAGAGCTGGTCCATGGCTGAGCAGAACCAAATCCACACAGGGGGGACATTCCAAGGGGAAAGCCCAGCCAGGGCGGCAGGCAGGTGAAACACACGGGTTTTCTTTTTTTAAAAATATGATTTTGGTAAAGATTAGCTTTATTAAAATTAGCTAAAATAAACTTAATAAGTAAACCCAGCTGGGGCAAATTAAAAAAATAATGATTAATTGAAAAGTTAAGCCTAGAATAAGCTTCTAGGATATGGGTGACTGATTGCTTGTCATCTTATATTTGTTTAACTGTGCCTAGAACAAGAAACAAAAAATACTGAGTAATAGATCTAAAGAAATATAGACAATAACTGATTTTTCCATTTAAAAACCCATTCAGGAGTAATGAAGGGAGGATTTGGAGGTCCTCCAAGAGTTATGTGTATTATCAAAAACCAAAAAGTCAGAAAGGTCAAAACGAAAGGGAGGAGTTTTACTTCATCACCTACGACCTCTCCTCAATAAACGGGACCACTGACTCAATTCAAGGAACAAACCACGCATGCTTAATAACTTTTCAGCTAATTACCATACAAAGCAGAGAATGGGAGGTTTCAATGTTATCAATATGCATTTGTATTTCAAATACTTAGAACTTCTGTAAATAAATAGACTCTGTTTTGCTTTATGATTTTGCACTGTGTATGAAGAAATTATCCCACGCAGCTGCCCGGCGCTAAGAAAATAAACGTACACTTTCTAACCCCGTTAGAGAATCTTTATCCGTCCCAATTAAGTACCACTATTAGATCAATACCCACATTTCAGTACCTCAGAGGAGCCCGGGGCACACGGGCAGGACTCACCTGAGAGCTGGCACTTGAGGCAGAGGCTGACGGCCGCCCCGAGCAGCAGCAGCGCCGCGGCCGCCCACAGCTCCGGCTGCACCATGGCCCCGCCAAATCCAGCCTGAAACACACGGCCAGGGACCCTGTGAGCTGGGGGACACACGGGGGTGGGAGGCCATCCCTCGGAGAGCTTTCACCCCAAAAAGCCAGGTGCTGTCTGCCCTCACACCCCCATGGAGCCGGGAGGCGGCTGAGGACGCAGAAGGGACTTGGGGTTGGGCAGCAGAGGCAATGCCCTTCCTGCACTGCTTGGAAATGCTCCTTCCCAATCCCCAAACCCACACTGCTGCCATCCAGCGCTGTCAGCTGACAGTCATTTTTTAATATCTAGAAGACAGGGCAAAAGGGAGGCACTCAGAGATAGTTAAATGGTCAAGACCTTTGCACAATGTGCTCTGGCTCTTTCCTGCAGCTTACAGTGACTTCCACTGTTAAATTCCCCGAGTCTTTTTCTGCCCTGAGCTGGCTCAGCCACCGGCTCTTCCCCTCCTTTCCATGACAGGCTTTTCCACAAACAGCAGCTAACAGTTTTTAACAATCAGCATGATTTGGTTTCAGCTTCTTCCTTTAAAATACAAAACATCCTATAAATATCTCAGAAAGCAGCCTGCTGGCACTGAGATGGATCATTTAGCCCGTTCCTATTCCCCAGGGACAGATTTTCTTTAGTTACAGACTATTTTAATTCATTTTGTGTTTTTAATAAACCTTTTTCCCTAGGGATGGAGACACTTCAATGTGCCAAAGGCCAGCACGTCATCGCTCTGGCAGGCAGGAAGCTTTCCTACCTTCAACCTCTCTCATTACAACTTAAGCCTGGATTATATTGGTATAATATAATAGGGAGGAAGAAAGATATCTTATAGCAATTGATAATTAAAATAATTCAAAATAATGAAACAAATGCCAGCAGCAGACAATAGAAAGCAGCCGGTTGATTCTGCCCTGCTCAGCACCTTCTGCTTCTGCTTGATTAAAGTGGAATAAACAACACTTCTCTGCCCAAACTCTGCAGAAGTTCGGAAGTTGCTCTAACAGCCCGTTCACGTCAGAGAAAATGCAAAGCCCCCCATGGCAGCTGAGCCTGTGGGGGCTGAGCAGCATCCTCCTGTCCCTGCCAGGCACCTGGGAGAGCAGCTGAGCATGGTGGTGGAGGTTTGTGCTCCAGTTTGTCATTGAAGCCTCAGTCCTGTGCCAAGGTCCTAATTATCAGGGCGTGGTGAAAATAATCACGGTGTAAATCAGCGTGGGGCAGGGAAAGGAGAGGAAGGAAAGTCCCTCATTTCCACTCAGACAGACCTTGAGCAAAGCAGGGAGCAACAGCTGCAGGGGTTTGGTGTCAGCCTCCTCTCAGTGGTCCCAAACACCATCTGGCTGCCCAGAAGTGACCTCAGTGAGGCTTTGAGACCACCCTTGGCTTGGGAACAAACTGGGCTTATTCCAGTTATGTTCCAGGTTCCCTGGGCTCTCCAGGACCTGGCAGCTACCAGCACTGGCTCCACCATGGCTTTGCCCTTTATAGACCCCCAGAGGCCTCTCTTTCCCTGCACAGTTTTTTGCAGCACTTTCTGAAGAAGATGAGATGAGTTGTTTGAAATTTAAGTCCCCAGACCTCCATACACCCACCCCAGGGGTGCAGGACCAGAACCCAACAGAGCCTAATCAAAACCCTGTGATTTCTCCCATCATTTTTCCTTTGCTCAGCATCCACCACGGAAATCATGAGCTGTGGATCATCTCTAAAGCATCTCCAAGAGGCAGCTGAGGGAAGCTGGCCCAGTGCTGGTGACCAAAATACAAAGGGCTGCAATGCTGCTACTTTCTTTGTGGGTTTTCTGGCTTTCTTTCTTTTTTTTTCCTCTGTGTTTTTTTCTTTAAAGTGAAGGCAAGGCAGAGCTGAAGGCACCTGACAGCACTGACCTAGTTTGTCCCACTGCATGGCAGGCCACCTTCTCCCTTCCAGAACCAGTTTTATTTCAGTCGTGGGCAGAGAGGCAGCAAAACCTGGCTGCTCCTGAGCCCCAACTCACCAGGGACACAAAAAGGGGTTATTTGAGGGGCTGATGAACAGGACATGGTGTGTCCCACCCCATCACAGCTTTATCCCCCAAGAAAACCCCCAAGTCACACACACACCACCAGCCCCGAGATCATTTGTGCTCCCCAAATACCCAAGCTCGTGGAAAATCCTTTCTCTTGGTACAAGCCCTGCTCTGGTAAGGAGATGACAGAAGGAGGTGATGAACAGATTTATGACAAGCAGAAGGCTGGAAGCATTCACAACTGGCAGGATATAAATAAAATATTTGGAAGGCTGAATGTGCTTCCCTGTGCTCTGCCTCGGGGAGTTGGAGAGGAAAACAAAGAGACTCGAGCCATGGAGGTCTCAGCACAGGACACGTGGAGTTCATGGATGGCCAGCCCTGCTTTCAAGATGCTAAACCCAAACTCAGGGAGGAAACAGGTTCCTATCTAGATTAGGAGTGCCAATCGGATAGTGTTGCAATGCCCTGTTCTGTTCATACACTTCTCTCTTCTCCTTTTGCCTGTTTTTCCCCTTTTTGTGCTGAGAAAGGCAGTGGGGCCATGGCACACCCTGAGCACCAGGACCCTGCAAATCCCCCAGGAGCAGCTGCTCCAGACAGGCAATTCCTGGGAGTGCAACACTGGAGTCTGGATACAGCTGTGGTCTCCTTCAGAGGGGCAAAGCTCATCTTCCCAAACAGGGGCTGCTCCTTCTCTGGCCTCAGATATTTTTAGCAATCAAGGGGACAGGCTTTTTCTTACTAAAAAAGTTTTGGAAGAATTAATGAACTTGCAAAAGCTTATCCACTCTGTGCCAGGTCTTGTCAGTCCTAATTTAAGGATTCACCCCAGTAACAAAGCTCACTGTGAAGATCCAAGGGAAGGAGTGGTGGTTTTATCCAGGAAGACCAAAAGGTCTCCTGCTTTTAATTCCACTGAAATGGAGAGTAAGAGGACATGGACACTCACTGTCCATCTGTCCAAGAGCTGCACAACAAGGTGAGAAAAACTTTTGAATTTAAATAAGGCAATTCTGGTTTATAAAATGAGTGCATATAAGCTGCATATGCACAGGCTAGAAATAAAATTCCTAATGGATGGAAAGTCTGGAAGAACTTCCCAAAAGCAGTAGAAGACGTGCACAAAGCTCATTAAAAAAAACCTGCAAGAGCACTTAAAGTGAACTTTAACTTTTTACTGAGAAACCAGGAGAGTGAGGAATGTGTTGATGTGGCCTCAGCAATGCCTGGTTTTCCATGAGATAATTTCTGCTGAAGACATTTTAGCCCTTTGCAGATGTCAAGCCCACTCCTGAGTTTACATTACAAGATAAAGACTAAAATAATGTATTTTCGTTATGTATTCTATCTATTCATCAAAAATGCCCAAAAGGCAAATATGAACCAGCCACCTTCTCTCCCCTCCAGAAAGTTTTGTGGTCTGCACCAGTTTGCAGTAAATTAATTCTAATTCAGGCTGGTAGGATGAGTCACTGGTATGAAATATGAAGTGGAGAGTGTATTTAAAGACTCACCATATGAAATTCAGCACAGTGACTTGTTGAACAGATGCAATATTCGGCTTGACTCAATGTCTCTAACATGTCTAAGAAAAGCAACTCCACTTTCTGTTTGCCTGTGTGGCACAGATTGCCACTGAAAGTCTCATTAATTCAGAAATTAAAGTCTCAGACCAAAGAAGCTCCTGTGGCTGGAACCACTTCAATGACCAGCACTGAGCCTCCAAAAAATCTCCTTTCCAGAGGTCTGCACATCTAATTTCCTACCAGATTTATGCCAGTGTCAGGCTTTTTAGGAAAGCTGCTGCCATAGAGTTAAAGTCTGGATTTTTTACAGCTATTCAGGCAGATCAGGCTTTTATGCCAATAGATGCCAATTTCAGTAGAACATATGATAAAAGAGGAAAATTAGAATTGATAAACCAACTTTCACATAGATTATAACTTCAGAAAATGCTGTTAAAAAACCTTGGGTGGAAAAGCCCAGTCACAACAGGCATGGCAGCACAAGAAGGTAACTCACAGACATATCTTGTGTTTGTAACTTCCCTGCTCCAGGCAGCACTGAAGGCTCACAGCATCACTGACTTCCACGGGGAGCCCAGGGGATGCCATGTCAGCAATACAGGCAACCCCTGTGTAACTACATACTCCAGAACCAAGAAAATGAGCCAATCTCACACAAGATTATCCCAAAATTATCTTTTTCTGCTAAATTATTTGCCTCATGGCCCATATCACACTGAACGTTGATCACACAAGAGAAAACTGATGCAAAACCAAATTTCTTTCCATCTAGAATTAGCACTTTCAAGAACTTACACGCAGTAAAATAAATACATTCATATCCATGAAGCCAGTCAGCTCTGAAATCAATGGAAAACCCAGGAAGTGTCGTTTGAATCAGCTATTTTTAAGGATTGGGCTTTGGAGGGGGAGCAGCGTGGGCTGCAGCAGTCGCAGAAGCTACAGGCAGGAGCCAGAAGAAGGACCATGCAGGGATGAGGGAAGCTCAGCACAGACTGAATCTTCCAGAATATTTTAGAAGATGGGAATGCAGAAATAATGTAATTAAACCCACGCTTCCATCAGCAGATGGGTGAGGAGATGTAAAGAACAGCACTGTAAATCCAGGCTGTGTGGGATGGACTCATCCCAGGTCCAGAGGGGTCCAAATGTTGCTGAGAAGAGAGAGCTGGCAACTCCCACCTTGGAGCTGGTGATGGCCGGGAACAGCAGTGAGGAGGGAACACCCACCATGCTCCTTTTCAGAGAGGTTTTAGAGGGATGCCCTTGAACTTCTCTATGAAGGTCTAACCCGGCGTCTCGGAGCTCAGTGGGGCACTGTCCCCACAGGAACCCCACACAGCTCCGCGCTCTCTCCTCTCCCCGGCCCTCCCTCACCCGCCTTACCCGCAGCCTCAGCCGCTCTGCCCGGCGTGTCCCATCTCCTCGGGCACCCCTGGGTGGCAGCTGCTGTTCCTCAGGGCCGGAGCTGCTCCTCAGGGCTCGGCAGCAGCCGCGGGTTTCCTGTCCCCCCGTGAATCACAAACCCCAACATCCGCCCGCCCGGGCAGCGCCTCACGGCCCGCTGAGGGCCGGGCCCCGCACAAACCCACCCGGGCAGCGTGAGAGGAGGAGGCTCGGACCGGGGGAACCACACACAGCACCGAGGGCACCTCCCCTGAGCTTCAGATGGCGCTGGGGCCCCAAAAAATTCAGGCTTCCTTTTAGCAAAGAGCCTTCAGAGGAATAACAGTGTGCACTGGAAGTGGCGGGTGCTGCCTGGGAAAATCTCAAAGCAGGCCCAGCAAACTGCAAGCCCTCTCTTAGTTTTTATGGTAACAACTATCAAAGGCGGCAAATAGCCCGAGGTCACCATTGCTGGTGGCCAAACCTGGAGCTCGCTGTAAGAATAAAATCAGCTCATATGCTTCAGCGTTGGCAGTTTGCGCTCAGCAGGCACAATTTCACTGCAGTCTTAAAAAAAAGTAATTCCTCAAAATTTTTGGTGCTTGAATGGAATAAGGAGGGTTCGTGAATAATAGGGAATTTATGTACTGGCTGTGAGCCCTGTCACAGTCCATGAAAGAGGGATCGTGCTCCAGCACTAGGGAAGTCTGCACACACATGAATGTGTAGTTGTGCAACCACAGTGCAAGAGCCACGGGGCTCACGAGTTACAGCAGTAAACAAAACGTTTCATGCTGCTCTCACTAAGGCTCTACAAAGCTTCTCTTACATGTAAATTATTCAGTAAAGGGAAATTTCGTTATATTTAAATTAGGGCACTTTGAAGCTGCCACAACCAGCCACCTACACCCAGCTCTCTGTGCGAGAAGGGGACTCTTCCTCACAAAAATGAATAAGGAGCCAACTGGTTACAATTTTTGCAACTCTGGAATGAAATCTGGCTGTCGAGCTTTCAGAGGAAACATTACTTCAATAAGATATTAACCCCTGTACATGCAAATAGACTTTCTCTCTTCCAATTCTAACCTGAGATGCAAAATTGATGCACCTTCCAGAGCCCTTCCCAGACAAAATCCGGGTGCTGAAGCCTATCTTGAAATCAGTATTATCGGAACCAAAGACAAAAAGAGGCAGACCCAGCTTTTAATTGCTCACATGGTTTCTGGGTGGTCTCTGTGTAAAGGACATTGCAAAAGGTGAAATGTTCTTTGCACTGCCAAAAGAGTTGTTAAAAAAATGGCATTTCTAGCAGAGGTCTTAGTGATTAAATAGTTTACTAACAGCTTTCTAGTAGGGTTTTTACGTGTTCAGACACAAGCTGACAACAGAAGTTTTGCAAAAGAGTTCTTTATAGAACTTTTTATAGTTTTTTATAGAACTTTTATAGAACTCTTTATAGTTCTTTATCCCTTTTAGCAGTGGATGTTCCTGATGAAATTCATTTCGGGTACAAAAGACAAACTTTAAATGTCTCCAGCATATTTAGAGTATCAGTTTTGCTATAAAGAATTCTTTTGCAAAACGGATACTCTAAATATGCTGGAGACATTTAAAGTTTGTCTTTTGTACCCGAAATGAATTTCATCAGGAACATCCACTGCTAAAAGGGTGCCACGTATTTGTTCACAAGTTCTCTAGTGGGTCTGGGAGCTTCAGGGATGATTCAGTGCTGTGGTGTGGACGTTGCCCTGGTTGGCTTGGGCTGCACCTCGTGTTTGTCCCCAGACTGCTCCCTGAGGGACTGCTCAGCCTCTTCAGGGCAGGCAGGAGCTGCTCCTGTGCCCAAGGAGCAGCAGCAGAGCCACCCCAGGGTGACAGAACAGCTCTTTGGCAGAGTGATGCCCTTCAAAGGCACCAGTCCTCTGGAGAGTCCAACCACCTTGGCCAGAGGGCAATGACTGCAGCAGCACGTGCCTCTGTGTGGATCCTGTCTCCCTTCTTCACATTTCTCCTAACAAGGGCTGGATGTAAAGGTTTAGGATGAGTCCTCACTCCAGGAACTTTCCAGCAGAGCCACGGGTTCTGCTCTTTGTGAGGTTAGACCAACCCCCCTCCAACACACACAAAATGACCCCTCAGGCACCAAACCCAGCTTGGGAAACTGGGCTCTACCCTTGTCTGTCCTGTCCCTCCTGTAACCCCTCTGCCTCATGGAGACCTGCTGCTAGAAACCATTCTGGTTTGACAAAAGGTCAAAGACACAAGGAGCAGCACATTTTTATCTACTGCAATAAGTTATAGAAACACCACAGTTTAATTTCACCTTTCATGTTCTTTTCAAAGCTCACCTATTTCAACTTGGGGTTGTCTTCCCCCCATAACAAACACACAGTTCCTACTCCTTCAGCCAGGTTCACCAGCTAACCTAACCCACTTTTCCACCTTTTGATACAAAGCTGACAAGCTGCAGAGAGATCTCTTGGGTCCAGAGAGCTCACTAGAACCCATCTTCTACCCTGCCCAGCTTACCCGGGCCCTGGGAAGCCAAATGCCCTGAGGGCTGGTTTATATTCTCTCAGATAAAGGTGAGGGCTGCTCCAAGACCAGCTGGCTTTGCTTGAATCAGGTGTTGTGACTAACTCTGATCAACAATCAGCAGTGAAACAAGGACTGGAAAACAGGGCATCATCTAAACCTCCCATTCTGCACAAACACACCCAGTGCTGGAAGGTTTGAGAAAGCTCCAACATGCTCCAAGCTCATGCTCATGCATTTTCCGAGCTCCAGCAGGCTCCAAGCTCACCAGCTTTGCGAGTCAAGCACTGCCGTGCACCAGCATCAAGCCCCTCTTGCTTTGGGACAGAGTGAGCATCTGTCTCATCCCAACCACTAATTGAAATTACAATGCATTCCATTTGTTTAGCAACGTTTTCACAGCAGCTTTAACGCAAGCCACATCTTGGAGGAAATTTTCTGATGTGCTGAAGTAGTGCTGGATGGTTTTGTGTACAGCTAGAAATGGCTTTTCTCTCTGCCTTAGTGGAATGAGCCTTTCCCCAGGCAAAGGGGAAGTGCTGCCTCCTCCCCTGCCCCAGCTGCACGTTGGATCTCTCCGAGCTGAAACCGAAAGTGGCTCCGTTCCTGCTGAAGGAAAATAAATGCTGCTACCACCCAGTGGAAAGTCATCTCACAGCCAGGATCCCTGGGTGCTACACAAAACTTTGGCCAAGTAAACTTTGCAAAGACTAATCCCAAACATCCCTATGGCCACAAAGCTTCCCGTTCTTATCCTGCTGAGTTTGTCCTTGTAGACACAATAATTCTTAAATTTGAAGACAAAAACCTAGAAGGTTTGAATGCTTTTATTTGAATTTTTATACAGCAATACAAATTATACAGATTCATTACAGTACAGATTTTGCAGGGGTTTATAGAGGTACTTTGTGAGTTTTTGGTTTATTTAAAAGAAAGAGGCAGATCTCGGGAGCACGGTGACATGAACAAAACAATCTCGTGGTAGGAAGCAAATCCTGACCACAGGGAACACTAACCTGGCTGAAACCTACTGGGCAGAAAGGTGGTGGCAACATTCCCAGCAATAACATCCCAAAAACATCAACCCTGGGATACTCTAGAGCTTTACACAGGAATTGGGGAGCACACAGGTAAGAGGGTTGTTCCTGTAACAGCGCTGGAAGTCCTCCAAGCCCTTGGATGTACTTTGCTGCAGGGGGGACAGAAATGAGGGAAGCTGATGTCACACTGAGCCTGCTGTTGAGCAGGTGATGTCATGAACAGAGCTGCTGCTGCGATGGAAAAGGAAACCAGAAAATGCTTTAGATATAGTCACTCAGACACAGTAAGATGAAGAACACGATTTCAGACCTAGTAATGCTGACACCATGTGCACACCAAGACACTGCATGTGCCACCAGAACCTGTGGCTCATGTCTCGTGTCCATCTCGGGTTCCTGTGAGCAGACACAGGAGAACAGCAGAGCTTCCCTGCAGGCCCTAATGCACAGGAGAGGGGCTGAACATGTAATGTCATCAAGGTATTGCTATTACTAATGTGCATCAGGCTTGAGAGTCAAGTGTCTGGCACTGAAGGATTAAAGCCTTTCAGCAAGCAGGGTCAAAAATATGATTACACTGTCCTAAGTGCTTCTATTCAGTTTGGTTTAATAGTGCTATAGCAAGTGCTATCACGAACAACAGAATAAATTACAGATTATATAAATAAAATATATGCACCAAATAAAAGATATCTCTCTGCCACTTTTAATATACTTTGTTCCTGCAGCGGGTAAGTGGCATTTAAGAGGAGGGAGTCAACTACTGGATGAGAAAATTCCACTCTCAGATGGAAATCAAATTCCTTCTCAGTCACAGAAACTCCCTTTTCTAAAAATTTAACACAAGCAACACCAACTAAATTGCATCCTGAGAATCCACCCCAGGGAAGCCCTTGAGAAGTACAAAGGTAACTGATTCTACACTAGAATATGCTGGAATAGGCGAGCGCTCCCTTTCCTTCAGAGCCTTTGCACTCCACTAGTAGTGAAACACAGAAACCATCAGAATGTAAAACATAAAATTAACACAGATTTCAAGATGCTCAATGTTCACAGCTCCTCCTTGCTGTGAGTGCCAATAACCCCGAGACGGCTCCTGCACACAGAGAGGGAATGGGGTCAGCACAGAAAACCTGTGACTGCACCTTGGGGCCAACCTGACACACAGAGCTGGTGTCCCAAGCACACCCAGGGGAACAGAGGATTCCGGCAAAGTCACTCCAAGCAAGTTTGTCCAAAGCAGCAGGACAAGGACTGCTCTGCAAGCTGCAACACGCCAGCACTCTGGTTGAAGGGGCTGCACGTGCATTCCAAAATCTGCTGGCTGTAATATTAAATCTTTCCTACAAAGAGGAAGGGGTTGTAGTATTAAAGGATTTGCTCTAAAATTCTCACAGTTTTATCATCTTTTCTGAAGACAAGTCAGCAGCCAGTAATACAGGTAGCAAATGCTTCTACTAGACTATGTACTAAAGTCAGGATTGAAACTATAACAGTATTCATGACATAATTTTAAAATATCAGTATCATCCAGCAAGCTTGGCCACAATCATCATCAGCCCTGGGACAGCTGCAGAACTTCAGAAATTCACGGTCAGCACTCTGAGTAGACTCAGACTGAGTAGTGGAAGCACATCTCAGCAGGTGAACATGTTGTTGCTGCTTTAGGAAGGCCAGTAAGCCACACTGGAGGGCATAAATTTAATGACTCTGCCATCACCAGCCTGTTATTTGAGTGTGTGAACACTCCTCCACCTCTTTCTTCAGCCATCAGAACAACCTTGATGGCCTCGAGCACCAAGAGCTCCCTCAGAAGTTGCTCCAGGCTCGCACAGCCCAGCGAGGTGGCCACACACCCGTGCCAGCACTGGGTGCTGCCCTGAGAGCTGGGATGAGCTCTCCCAGGGGCATTCCTGGACTCAGGAGTGCCGTGGGGTTACTTTTTGGTGGTTGACAGCAGAGTTTTGCAGCACATTAAATGCTACTGTTCACTGCTGTAGCATCCAACAGCTCTTCCAGACTCCCAGCTTCCCCACCAGTAACCAAACTGGAGTAACATGGCAAAGCACTTCCTACAGTAGCAAAGCAAACTCGGGTTCAGTTCCAAAACCTGCCTGGTGCCTTCTGCCTTCAGTTTTGTTTATTTTTCTAAGTTTAAGCTGGAAGAAAGCTCTGCACAGCTACTAGAAATAACTCAGTGAGAACATGAATAGCCACAAAGTGAATGATCCATTTTCTACACTGCTGGTACCTCCTCAGTCTGGGCTTTGCCAAGCCAGGCTTAGCTTTAAGCTGCAGGTAAAGATAAGCATCACAGGTTAAACCTCAACTGCTTTTCCTAGTGGGATGGGAAGAAAATAATCTTGCTTCCTCCTACAAAACTTAAATGCTGCATCCATATATTAAATATAGTTGTGTCAACTGTTGACACAAGCTGGTTGATAAGCTTCCGTATAAGAAAATGTTCATCCATTAAATTTTTGAAGGAGGGAAAGAAAAAGGACTGGAAGAGTCTAACCCTGAGCCACATGGGAAGCACAGTGTGGAATGCTCCAAAGAAACCAAGGCAATGCATGAATGTTTGCATATGAAGAATTACTTAAAAAAAAAAAAAATTAAAGATGACACAATGATTTTGGGATCAGGCTGCATTCACTAGTGGGAAGCCCTTGACCAAACCAGTATTAGCAGATACACAAAAAGACACCTAGAACTAAGATGAGCCGTTTGCCACCTCTCTCACTTATCAGGGTTCCTTTTCTCCATGCAGTGCTGAAATCCCTGCTTCCAGCAGCACCAGTTTGACAGGGCAGCTGTGGATAAGCTGTGCAAGAGCTGCAGGGGACCAACTCTCGAGCAGCCCTGCTCTTGCACACTCCTCAGGCTGACAGGCAGGACAGCCAGGTGCTGGCACAGAGCTGCAGCACAGGCTCCAGAGCAGGACTGGGACTCTGCTCAAGCTGTGCTAAGAGCAGGTCTAAAGAGAGGGTGGACTGAGTAGCTGGAAGCAGGAACACCTCCCATCCTTTCAGGGGATGGAAAGCAGTAAAGCCAGCAGGGAGGCCAGAGCTCATTTCCTCAATAAAAACATGGCTCTACCTCTTTCAACTTACCCTGCAGTCAGCACACACTTCAAAGCCACAGGGCAACAGCCTCCTTAACCATTATGCCTAGTGGGAAACGATCAGTTGGAAAAGTTTGGTGCAAGTGGGAAAAGCAGCAGTAGCTGATCCATTTACTGTCTCAGCACAAAGCCCCCACGACCCTGCTCAGAACTCACACTGCAAGGACACATCCTGCCCGGTGCTGGGCACTGCAGGAGCACAGCCTCATCAGCTGCAAGCCCTGCTAGCTGCAGGAATTCCAAATCCCACCTGGCAGCCTTAGCAATGTGACACTGAAGTCACAGGACAAAGAAGTTGGGTTCATTTCCACCCATAAACAATTTTTACTTCACTGTTCCAGCACTCTTTAGATTAGATTCCTCCCCTTTATCTTTTCCTCTTCCCCCCCTTATTTTTTATCAGAATGGCTCTAGGACAAATTAACACAATATTTGAAAACTGAGGGGGGGAAAAAACATGGTAGAGTAGACTCAATAAAGACCAATGTTAAGTATTACTTAATGTTTTCTTTTATTTAAAAGATCATTCACAAAATACCATATCCATAAATTTATTTTGTTATGAAGCAGAATGTGTTAAGTGTTTGGAATTCTTTTTTTTTTTTCCTTTGTTTTTACATTTAAAAGTCAACTGTCTTGACTAGAAGTGAGTTTTTATATGGGAATTTGTTCCTATAATCTTTTCCACATTGAAGATGTAAATAGATCAATTATTGGTTTGGAATACAACCACACAAATGCATGTCTGTCTTAAAATTAAGTATTAGTGTTAGACAAATGGTTCTTATCTCAGAAGCAGATTAAGTGAAAGGCAGAAAGAAGGAAAGAGTAGTTCTGTAAATTGCTGGGACTCTGACTTACAATGGGAACCATAGGGAAGAAATTTATCACTAGCAGTGGTGCTGGTAGTGGGGCAGCCATGCTTCCAACCTCCTCTTGTAAGTACTCTGGGGTGCTGGCTGGTTTATCTGAAGGCTCTCAGCACTGGCAATAGGGGCCCAAGCTTTTCCCATACATGGGACATGCCCACACTTCAGTGTGGCAGAACCAGGTTTTTGTTTTAAACATTAATGATTTCTCCTTTTGCTTCAGCCTCCCCTCCCTCCTCCCACACAACACCGACAAGAAACATTTCAAGTGAGGAGAGGTGCAGCAACAAGAGATGCTTTTACCCAAACTTCTACATGAGAATCTATAGCAGAAAGATTTCTAATCTGCCCATTTTCAAAGTATTCTGAAAGCTGAGGTGCTAAAACTGTACCCCACTGGGCAAAGAAATAGAGGGGATAGTGACGATCAAATACTGCATGGCAAAGTATACACTCCTTCAACAAAAATAAAAAAGTCAATTTTATTTGTAGAAACTTCATTTAAAAATTTACCAAACACGTAAAACCCAAAAAAGTAAGCAGAAAGAGCCAGTGAGCAGTTGTGCTCAAACAGGCACAGCTTTGCAGCACTAACCTTGAGCTCAGAGGTCTAGTAGCATCATACCATTTGGAAGTCAAGAGCCAGCAGGAGGAGGCTGCTGGCAGAGGCTTTATCCATACTGATTCCACCAGCTATTCACCAGGCTTGTCAGGCAAGGCATCCACTAAATTGATCCTTCCTGGCAACCCATGTGAAAGGGCAGCTGCCCCCCTTTGTTTAACAAGGGGCTCTGCTGTGAACAGTGACTATCACCAATTGTCATAAATGGTATTTCGCTACTCGGTTAGAACTGTAAATTTCTGTTCAACTCATCTGGACTCTTCAGTTTTCCTCTTCAGAGCCACAGCAATACAGAACGAGACATGCAGGTCAGAAGAGGAACACTGAGGAAGCAAAAGGAAACGATCCAGGGAAATAACTAAGTCTAACCTGTGCTTCTAAAGTAAAACAAACCCAGAAAGGAAGAATTGAAGCAGCACCTTTGTCCAGAGACCTCCACACTTGTGGAAGCAGCCACACTGCCTTATCTACTGGCAACTGTGCTGCTTGGAAGGAAACAGAAGAGGGAAACTCAGCACAAAGCAGGCACTAGATACAGCAAAGCCAAGAACGTACTAAAAACCACTTGTTAACAGCTGACATGCATTCACAAGCTCTGTGTTTTCGGTTTCAAAGAGGACAAATACCAGATGGCAGGAATGGTAAACTGCAGGGTTGACATTCCAGCAGAGCTAGTCACTCTGTACTGTCTTGCTTTTTCTCCCGCCTCCCCATTCCCTCTCAACCCCAAACTCAGTCGTGCTCTTTTACTACTTCCTCCCGGGGCTTGGCTCCTCCAAAGATTGCAGAGTTTGGATTGGCTACTTGATTGAGGGGCGTATCGACTGTTCGAGGTTTGAGCTGGAGTCGGGGTCGCTGTGCTCTTTCCTCTGAAAGGAAAAACATTCCACTTGTGAGATCTGCCTGTCAAGGGCAGGTGCTTTAACCTGACACCACCACCAGGAGTCCCCTCTGCGGAGGAAGACCGAACCGCACGTGGCAGGAGTTACCTTCTGTTGGCTCTCTGAAGTCCATGGAAGACCCACGGAGGGGAGGCCCATCTCTGAAGCGACCGGTGCCACCGCTTCCCATGGAGGCGCCTGGTGGTCGCCGGTCTCCAGGGCGGGTTCCTCTACCCCGACCTCCCAAGAAGTCGTCATCTTTGAATCCTGAAGATGGAAGACAGTGAATTTAAAGAGCGTGTTTTAAAATGTTTTTAATCTAGACTTTTATCTGGATGACTGGAAAACCTTGCTAGTCACCGCAGTCAGTCCAAGGTGAAGCACTGAGAGCCTTTGTCTGCAGACAGATTGTTTCACAGAGCTCTAGCACCTTCTGGAGGAGTTGTTCGGGTTCCATTTGAAACCAAGTATACTATGCCAAGTTCAAAAAGTGTTTTATCCATTTAGAGGCTTATTGGAGTGTTGGGGAGTGGGTCAAGTGTGTTTAAAATATGAACCTCAGCTGCAACTTCAGTTTGTTAACAGCATTAGCTGACTGGAGAGACAATACTACAAGTACTCAGAGTACTTCCACAGCCAGATCATCACACGGGCTATGGCCTTAGCATGAAACCTGCAGGAGCAGAGCACATGGTAAAATAGCTGGGGGGTAGTGAAATACACACTCCTTATAAAACAGAGTAAAAGCCCAGGGCTGTTTAGCTGTACTACAAACTCACCAAGCATTTACTAGACTAATTAAAGGGCTGGGGAAAAAGCCAAATCAGACTTTAAATGGACTGCATTTCTTCAGGTTATGTATCACAAAAAAAATGAATCAAGCACTATCTGTCACTGACCAGAGTTCCAGTCTGTACCAGTGACTATCTTTGAGTATCTCTCCAAGCCCCCACTGCCTGCATTTCAGTGGGACATTTCAGGCTAACAGCATACAGAAAGGGAATACATGCAGATTTTCAGAAGCTGCCTGGAAGAGAAAGTTGTTTGGTTCCCAACTGAGATTTTCCTTTCCACTTCAGTATTTGGCAGAGGTGCAGAGCTGTCCCTTACTTCCATCAGTGCCAAACAAGCCATCTTTAAAGACTCAATCTAGAGCAACACTGTACAACCTGAGAAGAAAAGCTTCCATAGCAGCTAAGACTGAAATGCTAAACTTTTGGCTCACGAATCACTCATCCAGCATTTAACAGGCTGAAATACATCCACATTTGGAGAAGCTGCCAAAGAAGGTACAAAGCTGTGACACAGAATGCTTAGCTCTGGAGGCAGGTTAAGCACAGTGCTGCAGCAAGCTTCTCTCTCCAGCATCATGCCCCCATCCATGCTGGGGACAAGGGCACACTTTGCTTCTCCTACATCGTTCATTCCACTCATGCAGAGACCAGACATTGCAAAGTTGTGCTTGCCAACATCTCCCCATCAGAAAATGGACCAAACCCATGAGTTCAGAGGACAAAAGCAATTGTGTTAATGCCACCCTGCATTCTAATAGCTGGAACTGACTGGAAGTTAAGAGCAAACCCAGGGGCTCTGTCACTTGCTGCAGCTGCATTACCAAAACAGGTCTAAAAGTTCATGAGCATTTTGCATTTACAAGTGCTTTGGAACACTACTCTGACTTTAGAGAAGTCAGTTACTTCAGGGACACACATACAATGACATCACATCTCCTTGAGAAGATGAAAGCCTCTGCTCTGACAGAATATCAGTCTTCCTACATGATCTGTCTGTTTCTGCTACTATTCACACATTTACTTAGTTGTGTGTTTGAGAAATGCTTAAAACAGTCACCATAGGCTACAACTGGACAAGAATTCTGTCATTTAGGGTCATTTCATAGAATTTTCTATCAAGACTCTTTCCTCTGATACAAGGCAACAGCAGATTCCCCATGAGGAATCCCACCACAGCTGCAGGATGTCCAAAGCTGGCACATACAGTAGATTCAATCAAACCAGTAATGGGGACAAATGAAAATGAGAACATTTCAGTGCCTTTTAGGCTTCCTATCTGTATAAGTGTTAATACTGATACCAGAATTGAAGTCATCTCTGGAATCCCATCCACCTCCTCTGGATTCTCGGGAACCTCCTCCCATTCCTAGGAAAAAAGCCACAATTGTGTTCAGGTCTGAAGCTGTGGGAAAGACTGAGCAAGGGAATACCAAACCGAGGTTTCAGTCCTTCAATATCCAAAGTTATGCTGCTGGAAAATTCTTTTCTTTTGGTACTACCAAGTTCCATTGCACAGGAACAAACAGCCAGTGTAAGTTAAACAAGACTAAGTGGTCAGAAAAGTTTCTCTAACACACATTCAATGGAAACCTCTGGTGAGTCTGGTTCAACCAACCTTCAACTACAGGCAAGAATGTTTTTACTCTGGAACAAGAGACATACTCCAAAATAAGCACTTGTCTACTTGTGCTTACTCACTTTTCATACATCATCATAAAATAGTAGCAGATCAGACTGTTGGGCTTATGATTGTCCTCTGCAAGACAACACATTATTAGGGGTATTGGTCTCACTTCCTGGGTTAGGAGTGACAATACATCCAGCCTTTGGACACAAAGCACAGCTTAATTCCAGACACCTCAGGAGCGGCAGCAGCAGCTGGTTAGAAACAGGTTTATATATATACATACAAAATTCTGCCTTTCAATATAATCTGCATGTTCACTTGCATGCCTTGTCTTAGCATTAGTCAGCACCAGAAGCCATAACTACGACCATTATATTTAAGAAGCTACTTAGAAAAAGGGAAGTCACCTCTGTCATCAGGCCCGCCGCCTTTTCTGAAGCCAAAGCCACCTTTATCCTGTTTCCTGCCTTCTGCTATGTCCACTCGGAGTGATCGGTCACCCAAAAGCTGTTAAATCAAGGGGAGAATCTGTTCAGGATGTATCATAAGGGCTGCCAAAGAGTTTGAGACTTATGCTTGTCTTTGATTTCACAAATTAATTGCAAGTTTACTTACTGCACCATCATATGTAAGAGCTTCCTTGAGTGACTCCACCTCATCAAACTCTACGTAACAAAATCCTGTAAGAAACAAATCTCAAGTTAATAGCACTTTAAAAGGCCTTTGTAAGAAGCTACTCCTCCTGCATGTCTGCCAATAGCTTCCTTCTCTTTTAAACATGAGTTGTGATATACAAATGCAAGACATGCACGGCTCAGAAACCAATCATCATCAACAATGAACACATTTACCTGCACCTGTTAATGATGGGGCAAATCCTGAAACAGAACTCTGGGCACTCTGTGAATGCCAAGAGCCTAATTCCCTTTTCCACAGAGTTCTCATTATAGATTATATCTGATCTATGCCTTCAGACAATTATTCAGCTGAATACTGACACTTGGTTCCTTGTGTTTTTAAACAAGAAACTGAAGTATCTCTGTGGCGAGCAGTGTGATTTTGTGTCATCACATCATTTAGCGGATTTACTCCTGTTCAAAGGCCCTCTGTTATCTAAAGAAAGCCTTTTCCACCCCTTAAGTAACTTACAAATATAGTCCGTTTCCACCAGACAATTCCCACAGCAATTAAATTTGCATCCTCTAAAACAACTGCCTGAATGAGTTATCTACTTGCTTTTTCTCCCTGTCTACTAAAAAAAGACAGAGCTGAAGCAATGGGAGCCTTCTGAAGTAAAGGAAATACTCAATGCTTAAGGTCATGGGACTTAAGTGGGTCAGCTCTGGTAGAATTCATACCAGACAAGGTTTGAGAAAGTTCTTTTATATCAGGGCAAATATTGACTCCTCATTCATGTTACTCTGTATCTCAAGGTGATGGAACAGTGACTCTCATTCAAACGATACATTTACATATTAGTGAATAAGAAAACCTGCATAAGTCAACACAAAAGCAGAGCAAGTGTGCTTTAGACTGAAATTCCCTATTAAAGTGACTTTTTCTCCTACTAGTTTTTCATCTACCACCGAAGAACTCTGAAGACTCACCTTTAAATTTGTCTGTTTCCTTGTCTCTGACTAGCCGTACGCTCCTTATGCTGAGATCCTTGAAGATGGCATCTATGTCTCCTTGGACAGTGTTGAAGGGCAGATTTCCCACGTATGCTGTGAAGGGGGGTTCTGTTGGCAGCTCTTTATTTCTGCGGGAACCAAGGCCACCACCACGAGACCTGTTGGAAAAAGCACAGTGCCTCTGGAACTGCCTCCCAGCACAGCCACAGTGCAACCCACAGCACTGCTCAGGTGCTGTGTCCAGCTGCAAGTCGATTTTCCCACAACTGTGGGTAATTTTTCTATCCTTTTGCCTGTACCTGCCACCTGAACTGTTGGTCAACTCCTTTCCAGTATTACCTGATGCAGTACTTCAGTGAGAAACTGAATACATTACAAGATGAACTCATTAATGAAGTGATGAATGAACTTCTCAACCTCCAATTCATCAAGGAAAGCAATGTAAGGTTATCTCTACTGTCCCCTGCTCAAAAACACTACCTCTAAAAAACAACATCTTAGAATAGATTCTAAGAATAATTTATAGCAATGAAGAAATACTTGTGTGGCACAGGTTTGTCAGTTTATCCTGAAATTAAGCTGGATCCAATGCTTTTAACTAAACAGTATATTACCAACACCCACTCCACAATCATCCAAATTATCTCAGCAACATTTAGCTTAACAGAAACACCTTCCCCTAAGTCTGAAGCTGTGGCCATAATTGTTAGATATCTGGACTGGAATGCTTTGAACTGAACACAAAATAAATTTGGTTGAACAAGGGGTTCTGAGGCAGAAAAAAAAATCTGTGCTGTCTGGATGTTTACTTCTTTTGTCTTGTGAATTACAGAGGTAAACTGGGTGGTCTTTTCCTGTCTTGTCCCTCACTACCAGTTAAACTCTTGGCGCTGGGTGCTTAGGAACTAAATTGTCCCAGCTAAATTCTTTACTGCACTAATGTAACACATCTGTGTGAATTTCCTGCAGAGCTTAATCTTCAAAAGCCAACTTGGCATTTCTGTACAGAGAGCAAGGTATATACAAGGCAACCTGAAGTTAAAGCTCCCGGACTTGTAGAATATAGGATGCCACTGGTTCCAACACCATCTGTCCCACATAAGCAATCTCTGACCTTTACCTGAAATATCTACTTACTCCTCTGTCCATCTTCCCTTTATCACCTTCCTACTATTGGGCTTTGCTTGTGCCTGTTCCCTTTCCCTGAGGCTCCCCGTGCATTTAAAACCACGGAGGAACACAAGCTGTACCAAAGCTGGATTTGCCAATGTTACAAATTAGATTGCTGCAGTCCTTCCTAAAATCCAGAAGGTCAAATAATTTTATCATTTCCTTTTATTCTGGCTGGTTGCATGCAGCCAAAAAATCCATTGGGCAAGCAAGGTACTTGACAGTATTTTTTTCATTCAAGAATAAATATTTTATTACTAATGAATCAGATAATGCATTAAGCTTGAACAAAATTCCTTAACTCTTCCTAGGTGAGCCTGTCATTTGTGCCTTATTTAGCAGCTCCATGCAGGAATCATTTGTCACCAACACTATCAACATGCTGCTAAATCTACTTGAATCACAATCTACATATCTTTAATTAGTGTCCACCCAGGTTTACATTTTAGCATTTTTGACAATATTCCTCATCTGCCTTTGTCTTATTAACAATTCAAAAACATACTGGAGAACTAAAGCTGGAATAGTTGTGAATTAACTTTAGTCAGAAGACTGAGTTTTAAGGAGGAACTTCAAGAAAGCTGAGTTGCTGTTCTAAATAATCCCATAACATGTAGAATCAGTTCCATGCCTTTGTCCTTAATTCTCATGTACAGTGTCAGAAACAGCTATTAAAATACCATACATTTAACCTGCATCCAAAAAAAGAAAATCTTAATGTTTATGTCCTAAAGGAGCATCAGAATTTCCCCAGGTGAGTTTCAAAGGAGCATTCCGTCCTTGTACATATTCTCAGGACATTCCCTGAGCTGCCAGTCACCTCACAGGGAGCTGATTCCCCTAAAAACCCACCCTGGAGTTGAATCCTCAGCCAGACCAACAAGGGGATCTGGACAGCTGCAAAGAGCACTTTGCCAAGATGGAAAGAAGGAGAGCAAGGGCTGGAACTACAACTGTCATCAGCAACCTCCACTCAGCTCCATTTGAGCCACTTCTAAAACCACACCCTCAATTCCCAAAAGGATTTTCTGTGCTACGGACAAACCTCCTTTCTACCACAGTGCACCAGAACTTCATGGGGTGCATGCGTGGAAATCCGTGCCCTATTGTGCAATTCAGACTGATTCTAAAGTCAGAAAATTGAACATTCTTCTCCAATTTGATATTAAGGCTTTGGTTATCAAATATATAACTATACCTTTGGTATTTTAGTTTCCATTTGAAAAACACGAATGGTCAATAACAGTTCCAAAACAAGTTTCTCATGGAACTCAGGTATAGTAACACAAAAAGAAACTGTTTCTGTACTTCCCTACATTTTTTCCAACACTGAAACAGTGAAATAAAAGAAAACGGCTGACTTCATTAACCAAACAATGAGATTGGAAGAAGATTCTCTTGTTTTCAACAAAGTAAGACAAAAGTAAAAAAATAATTGAAAACACATCTGAACTAAGCAAACCAGAGTACTGAATGAGTATCTGCATTTCCCACTCCAACCTTTGCTTAGACACAATTACCTAACAGTTATGTCATCTTACTGTGGGAATCTGAAAGACATGAATTGTTTTCCTTCTCAGAAAACCAAAGCAGAAAGCTGAAGAGGAAAGCTTGCTTCTAGCAACACCCCCATAATTAAACTTTGATGGGCTGAGTTAATGGCTTTAGCCATATTGGGTGGAAAACAACTAAACTCCCACTTTGAAGCTACTCTTGCAAAGTTTAGTTATGTCTCCAGAAAAGATCTGCCAAAAGTTCAAAATGAAGGATATTTTGAAAGCCAGTTAAATAGCCTTTCACTAGAGAGCAAAGCTCAGGATTTACCTTTTGCACAGCACAGAGACAACAGCCTACCTGGGCTCTGACAGGAGAGCTTTTCTGGGGCAGCATAAGGATCAGCAGGACGGCAGGGTCAGCCCTCCAAGACCACAACACTAAATTCAAACCCAATTTATTCAAGCAACACAGGACATGTCTCAGTAAGTATCAGATGTCTGCAGCAAAAAGCTTACCCAAGCCTAAAAATTAAGAGATATCTTTTAAAGCCAGATGGGGGTCCAAGATCCAGATGGGATCCAAGCTGCCAGAAGCATAAGGACTAACTCCCCATTTTCACTGAGCTGTGCAGCCCTTCAGCAGGTGAATCTTAACCTTTAGTAAGTGCCCAGCACTTCAAGCCACACCTAAGTAAACAGCTTAGCAGTAAGTCAGGAGTGGTAAACACTCCCTTTCTTTCAACTCTGAGAAGCTCTACAGATGTTCAGTTTCAACTAGGCCTCAGGATGCTTAACTACAGGTTTTCCTGTCAAATTTCAGGCTCCAAAACACTTTCTAAAAAGCTTTTAGTAAGCCTTTTGTCACTGATGTCAGCACCACATTCTTCACCAGGAATAAAGTGACTCTTGCATCCCCTAATATTATGATTCAGCTTTTAGTCAGTGCATCACCAAACATCTCAGAGTAGCAAAATCCCATCTCATCACAGCAGTCATATCCTGATGCTCTTCCACCATCATTTTGATGATTATGAGAAAGAGGCAGATAACTTACATATGTTAGAACTGTTGGGCACTGGTTTCCCATCTGTCATGTTCAAATCCTGTGCTCACTTGCTATGTGCACCAAAGGTTGTGCAAAATGCAGCTTCCACACAAACTACTACATCTCAGCTGAGTTTACACTATTCCTACAGTCCTAGAGGGCCTAAAAATGAGCAGGAGCCACTTTAAATTAACATGGGATTCTTTAATCAGAACCTTCAAGAGCAGTAATGGTTTCATTACACTTCATATACTACAGAACTTCATACAATACACACAGAGACCCGTTAAATTGTGACTTAGCTATTAGTAACTTAATAGTGATAATGATAAATTAGATAGAAGTACACACTGGACTCTAATATAAGTAGCATCTGATGTTTAGAACTGCAGGTAAATCACCATAAATACATTTTCTTATCTGTAAAGACATCTACTAATTTGCAGGATGCCTTTAGTTCACCAAACAAGGATCCACATCTTGCCTGAGGGCAAGTTTAAGTTTTCTTACAGGAAGCTGAATAAAAAATAAAATTTTAACTGGCATTTTTTTACTTCACAGAGTGTGCCTACATTGACTAGGATACACTGTGCAACAATATCTGTGTTTATTATGAGTCTAGTGCCACTTTAGGCTACTGGAAAGGTTATTTTGTTACAGAATTAAAAAAAAATAACAGAAATGCAAATGGCTACATCATCTGCTTGCTCTGGGACATCTCTGGATTAGACACAAATGGTATCAATGCATGAAAATGAGCTTGAAAAGCTTAAAGTGTCAGAGTATTTCCAAAGACAAGAAAAACTTACTGCTGTTCTAATTCCAGCAGCTCCTCCCTGCTGCCTAAAGAGTCTGAAACGAAACCAAGTTATTCATCTAAGAGCAGAAAAGGGCACAAACACTCTTGATCAGGAAACACACCTTGGAAGATTAGATTACACAGTGATATACTTGCGAAGATTTGCTCACAAGGAAGTTTATTCCACAGATTTGTGCCTACTGTTTTATTTCAGCGCACACAGAAACTTGCAACAGCACCAACCTCCAAAAAAATCAGTTGTTTGATTGCACCTTCCTAACCTAACCAAAACCAAACTTCTAATTCCTGGTTATTGTTTCTGTAGCTCCTCCCCTCGAAACCCTCTCAGCACAGAGACAGAGACCAGCCCGATTCCTACCGATCGGGGATTTGCAGTCGGAGAGCCCCGGATAGCGCAGGACGGCAGCTCCCAGCGCTCCTCGAGCGGAGACACCACAAAGGCCTCCCATTTCCTCCC